>SNQJ01S0075561.1:0-16919 GCA_010110895.2 Picea sitchensis
CAACACACAGACTTAAACTCTCCCTGATCAGTCCTTTATCCAACAGTTCCTGCACCTGCCTTTTAACTTCTTCATTCTCGTGCGGCGTCAACCTGTACGCAGCTTTGTTTGGTAAACTGGCTCATAGTATGAGGTCTATATGATGACTCACGCTCCTCATTGGCGGCAACGAATGAGGAAATTCGTCTACCACTATATCAACAAAATCTTCCAGCAGTTATTGAATTTCTTCCAGCAAATCATCCATCCTTGTGCTGGTCAAAACAACTTTCGNNNNTGTTGTTCACTTCCAATTTCACCTCCTTATATTTTATCGGAAGTAACATGTGTGTTCTTCCATTCTTCTCTAAAGTATACGTATTCATCTTCCCATCATGAACTACATTCCTGTCATATTGCCATGGTCTGCCTAGCAATAAATGACATACATCCATAGGAATAACATCACATATAATTTTATCATTGTATCCTCCTATCTTGATGTCAACTAAGCACTGTTTAGTGATACTCACCTGATGTCCCTTCTGTAGCCATGATACTTTATATGGACTCGGGTGATCAGTTGTCTCCAACTCTAGTTTCTCCACCATTTTGGTTGAAACGAGATTGTCTATGCTTCCACTATCCACGATAACCTTGCACTTCTTGTCTTTGGTCTTGCATGTGGTTCTGAAAAGTCTGCTTCTTTGAGCTGTGTCCTCCACCTCCTTCTCGGGTGTCAAGAGAACCTTACGCATCATCAGTGACCTTCCGTCTTCTGCGTCTTCTGCTTCAGCAGCTCGCCTCTGTGCCTCGGCGATGTGAGCTTCTCCTCCATCTTTTTTTCTATCTGGACAGTCAACTGCTTTGTGTCCATTCTTCCCACATGTGTAGCATGTGATGATTCCACCTCTGCCTCTTCCTCTACCTCTGGTACGAGGAAAAGTACTATTATCAGCGTATCCCCCGCTCCGTTATGCCTGCTTCATTCGCTATTCAGCATGCTAGCCTCGCTGTGAACTTCCACCTCTTTCTATTCTCATCTGAGGCTTCTTTCAGTCGTCCTTAGATTTCTGGAACCTGTCTTGGGTAATCGACTTACCTTTCAGCTGGCTCCTACCTCGGCCTCGCTGTGCTGGCTTACGGCTTAGCTTTTCCTCAGCTTTCAACACCATCTGATACGCATCCTCCACCGTTCTGATGGTTTTCATACTCATCTCATCCTGGATATCGTATCTTAATCCATTCATATACCTGGCAACTTTTTCATCATCGCTCTCCCGATGACCTGCTCTGATATTGAGTTTGTAGAATTCTTCGGTATACTCCTTCACTGTCATCAACTTCTGTCTCAGGTTCTGCATCCTCCTGAACAGTGTGATTTGATAATCCCTTAGGATGAACTTTGCCTTCATCTTTGCAATCATTCGATCCCAACTTTTGATCTTTTGCTTGCCTTTGGAACGTCTATCTGCTTGAAGCTCGTCCCACGATAATGCTGCGTGTCCCTTTAGTTTTGTGATAGCATTCCTGACCTTTTTATCTCCTTCTATGTCTTCATAATCGAAGTAAGTGTCAAGAGCTCTGATCCAATCCAACAACTCTTCTGCATCCAGACTTCCTTCATAAGATGGAATGTCCATCTTTGTTTTCAAACTCATCCGGGCGATATCTTTAATCAATCGCTCATTGGCTGCATCTTCGGCTGCAAATTCTCTTGGTTGTTCAGTTTCAACGTCGCCTTCAGAGTCACTTATATCTCTAGCATTTGTTGTGCGTCTTTGCGCTGCTTCCATATCTTCTAGTTTCGCTCTAAGATCACGTATCTGCCTTTCCATCTCCGGCACCTGTGCTTGTCTTCCTCTTCTTCGCACATCCTTGTCCTCTAGATTAGGTGATTGTCTTTCCCTTCTGGGTGGAATGGTGAATTCTTCTTTTCTCTCTATCGTAGAAAACAAAGAGTTAGTCCTGCTTTGATACCACTCTGACGCAGACGACCACCCGGGGCACGTCTGCTTCCACCAGGACCTTCTTTTTCTTAGGCCCGAAGAGATAAATTGCTTCTTCAAATCCCTTATCGGGACTCTTCTACACCCACAGGATGTTCTTTACGATCTCCCTGCTGCCTTATCGAGAAATCAAACCTCGCGTAATCGCGAATCTTGCACTCTAGTCTCATAATCCCCGAACTCCAATATAATGCTCACCCACGTATTCCTTGCCTCTGTCGGGAAATCGGCCTTAACAAGGTCGTGAATCACTGCTCCCACGAATCCCCGACTCCCGATCTTCGATGGTACCTCTGCACCCCTTGGCTCCTCCGACTAATTCTTCTCACATGTGACCTGCTGCTCACATGACCACGGTCCTTCTCCCCAATCAGAAATTCAGACTTCGCGGAGTTGAAATGTGTAAAACTTACACTCGCAAGATCCTCGATCCTCCGATCTCCGATGCCACTTGGCGTCAACTCCCGGCAAGGATGGTCTTTCCAACACCTGTCCTCCACTCAGCTGCTTGACTATGGGACTGTCGCATTTCGAGATTTCGCGACTTCTCCTGTCGTGAGTTTCCCGTCCTCGAGAATCCTGAAATGCTGAACCTCGATGCACTTTTGACCTCTACCCTCTATGTCACCGCTTCCTGTTCCACTCTATCGGGTATCGCGAAATCGTGGTTTCTCCTGCAGCGATTCCGTTGTAGGCGAGAACCCCGAAATGCCGAACTCTGACTACCCGGGATCTCACGCCACGTATCCTTGATGTGATCAACGACCCTGATCCTCTCGGGAATTCGTTAATCCCAAATTCATGCACAAGACTCTTGGCTCCGGAAGTTTTGATTCTCCGATGAGCCGAGCTCCACTGACTCCCCTTCTCCTTAACACGTGTCTCATCGAGATCAACGGCTTTGATCTGCTCGGGAAATCACGGATCGCGATTCCTTCCTGCGAGAGTTCTGCGCCTCTGGAAACTCCGATTCCATGATGAGCTGAATCCCGATGAGCCCCTGATTTCTTCTCTACACGCTAAGGTTTAAACCATGCGCAACCTTCGCGGGATCTAACAGCCCACGGGATTTCGCTATTTCCCTCGGCGAATCCTGACCGATGATTCCTCCTCTTTGGAGATTTCTCGAAAATGGCTAAGTGTTCCTTCTCACACTTTGCCCTTCAAAGCCTGCACTTGAAACTCATTCTTGAAATGTCCATGCACAACTTCTGGTGCTTTCCTTTGACGATACCATGAAGGCGCTACACCTCCTGAGCTTTTCAACTCTAATTCTTTAGAGAAACCTGCGCGCACTCCTTGCGCTCAACATTCAACCAATTACCAAGTGTTGAATCTTTCAGACTCCGCGCACTTCCTGCAGCAGCAGTCTTCAACCTTCCTTGCTCAGATTCACAACTGAGACTTCTTCTCCAGCCTGCGCACTCCTTGCACAGCTTCAGCAAACCACTCTCAATTCTGGGTGAATGAGAACAAGTGTTAGACTAACTGAGCCTTCATTAACGCACTCTTTGCAGATGAATTCAACTACACACCTTGCAGGAATCTCCTGACTCAGATAGAGAAACAATTGAAACTTATCCTCTCTCAGACTTTAGTTAAAAACCTTAATTCATATGCACAACATATACAAAGCAAATGCATATCAAAAAGAAAACACTCATGAGCACAACATCAACACACAGAGAAAACAACAAACCATGAGCTTGAATCAGAACTTTCTTCTTATTAATTCAAACGCCTGTACATGGGTGTTCTTCACAATTTTCTCTGCTTGCTCTTCTCTTCTAAATGCTGGCTAATGTTACAATGATACAATGAGGGTGTCTATATCCGTTTTCCCTCCTTCCATCTAAAACTGTCTAATCTGGAAATAAAATCCTATCTAACTGCATTAACGAGATTAAATGCCTCCTATCTACTTCAGACAAGAGCGTATGGCTCGAGGTCTGATACAATATACAAAAGGCACTCTTTCATAAATGCATCATTTATACATTGGTGCATCAGCTTGTATGAAAATTCAAAAGTTTCGGCTGGACTTGTCCAGCTGTTCATTGTCTTCCATGCTGGCTCGCTTGTCGAGGGCGATGCTCCTGCATCACTATACAAAACATAAATGTCCTACCAATAAATATTTTCTATAAAGCATAAATTAAAAGACTTATTTTTTTAATATGCTTCCTTTTACTATTAGTGCCACCCGATCAACACCAAGGTGGAAAACCATTGGCACTAGGGATAAAAACTTTGTCCATCACTGCATCTGGCCCACTTGTGTAGCCATGACATCCGACAATGAGATACCATGTACTATGGGGAATCAAACCCTGGTGGGGGTGTACAACCACCCTTTGTTTACTAAACAGACAAGCCCTATATTAAATTAGAAGACTTTATTTTCAAAAAAAAAAAAGAGGAACAAGGGGTCAAGCCAACATAATCAAATTTGCAGCATATTGAAATTTTTTCCCGAATTTATAACAACCCCAGATTCTTTGTGTACACATATCTTGTACAGCTGTAAAGGGAAGATTTATTTCACACATTTTATGGTTGGAAACCCCCTTAATTGTCATAGACTTTTAGACCAACATTAGTATACAATGTGGAGTCTGTTTGCTTGGGACTGTTACGCCACAGGAGTCCCTAAACGCTGTGTTGTTACGCCACAGGAGTCCCTGAAGGCTGAGTATATTAAGAGGGCATGCTTAGGGAAACATTCGAGTGATTATCTACTATTTTTAGACCTGGCTATTTGTGTTGTAAATCGTAGAATTTTGAGGCATAAGCAGGTTCACACAGGGCTATATATTATTAAAGCATTCAGATGATGATGTCACTATTTATTGTACCTGCAAGGAAATGCACATGAATCTAGAGGAAACATTTATATTCAAAATGGTAGGGACTATTTTTAATAAGTCGATTTTATATCAATACCATTAAAAAAAAGTGAACGTAATAGACATGTTTTCGATATTGATCACTTGATCGATTTTTTAATCAAATGCCACAAAAATTCATGTAGATTACAAGATGAAACAACTATAAAGTTTAGAGGTCTCTCTTTTCTCAACAAATCTGTCACGCTTCTCTCAATCATGTATGGATTCCTGATATGATGGATTGTTTTTCGAATCCTGAAATTGAGTGCCTCAAGCAAAGGCATGTCTCTGGACTTTCCCCCCACATATCTCCATTGACGATGGCAAAAATTCCAGAACGGAAGTTATGTTAGCAACAAGTTGATATAACTTATTGGTATAGGGTATTGGTAACTAGAATTGGGGTTTTGTTAGGGGTTGTCAGTAGAAATTTGGGTTTATATAGAGGTGAAGTTGGTGCCTCTTTTGTTGTATTCTAACAAGCGATCTACAAATAAAAGATGTTAAAAAATGTTTGCAGTGCTCATTTCTCTTATGAATGAGATGGAAAATTTGGTTCTTTTGTTAATCAATTAGGATTCTTTTTCATTTGTTAAAGATTTAAGAATAATATGTATCTTTTAATGGTCTTTGAAGCCTACCTCATTTCTAGGACTTCTTTTCTTATACTAAAATTGATTCTGGCAACATGTGTTGGGGGATTTGGAACACAGGTCTGGGCACTGAAAATTCTTTGAAAATGCCTTTGCTCGTGTTGCTTATCAATTGAAGATTGGCTCAAATTCAAAAGCAGTCTTTATCTTTGAAAATTCCGTATAAAAATTAATATATGGTTTTGGTATTGGAATTGTTATCTAGATAGAAGTGAAATTGACTCAGTTTGAATTTTTCATGTCTTCTTCCGTGTTTTCCTTAAAAGTCATGAAAATTCAAAATGTTTTTTACTCTCTAAATCCATGTCTTTCTTCAAAGTTACAAATTAGATATTGAATTCATTGGTGAACATTGATTTTGACTTCATTGATATTGAAGACTTCAAACCCGTCCTGTGATCAACATATGCTTACGTAGAACATCATTTCAAAGTGCAGAGTGTTTTTTTATTTTTCTTTTCTTAATCGTCTACTGCTAGCTTCCCCACACCTTAGTGACATATAGAGATACATATAAATACCTGGAGTCGTAGGCAGTTCTTGATGTCCTCTCGTGATCTCTACAGGTGATGGAGATCTATAACTTGCAGCGCGTGGTTCAAAACCCTTTGCGACCAAACCAGGATCGTGGGGCGTCCATTGGATTCCAGTGTTGGTCACTTCGTTGTCCCTAGCATCCTTAGAATCATTAGACAAACTTCGAGTAGATGATGCATCTAACCCTGGCTACACAACCGATCCTGTATCTGCTGCATGAAAAAACCATGCTTAAGAATACTAATACTATTAAACCTATTCTTAGAAACGGGTCTCATAATGAGGCGCCAATTTATATATTTCAGCAATAGGTGAGAAAATATAGATTACGATACCAAGCATTTGTGTGAGTGGGCAGAGGCAAAGAAACAATGTAATGCACATAAAAACGATTCTATTGCACACTTGCTGAATGGTTACAATGCTTTAATTTTATAGAGAGAGAGGAAACTTCTGGAGCATCACGAAACAATTTGGAGTGTCGGTGGAATGGTCTGGAGTGTTTACAAGAGGCAGTGGAAGAATAGTAGCGGTGGTTGAGTGGAAGGTTCTGTTTTAATGATGGTAGGTAGAAATTAACGTATTCCAACACTCCCCCCTAATTTCTACTACTGATTACATTAATATTTATAATGCCCAATGCTTCTCTTAAATACTCAAATTGGTCTTGTGCTAAATCCTTTGTAAATATGTCTACAAGTTGCTCCTTTGATCTGCAATGTTGTAGGATGAGTTCTCCATTGTTGACAAGTTCTCGAATGAAGTGATATCTTGTGTCGATATGCTTTGTCTTCTTGTGAAAAACATGATTATTTGATAGTGCAATGGTGGACTTGTTGTCACAATAGATTGTAGTTGGTTCTTCTTGATTGTGCATTAGATCCTTCAAAATTCCTCGCATCCAGACTGCTTGACATGCTGCTGATGTACCTGCTACATATTCTGCTTTTGCTGATGAGATTGTCACTATTGGTTGCTTCTTTGATGCCCATGCCACAAATCCTATTTCAAGATGAAATGCATATCCAGATGTGCTCCTTCTATCATCAATGCTTCCTACAAAATCACGCTCTTTCTATCATCAATGCTTCATACAAAATCACGCTCTTTCTATCATCAATGCTTCCTACAAAATCACTATCTGTGTATCCAACCAACTGTAGATTATTTGAAGTGGAATACAGTATGCCATGCTTTATAGTCCCTGCAATGTATCTTAATAACCTTTTTCCTTCTTGCCAATGTGAGTTCTTTGGAGTGTCCATGAATCTAGAAATCAAACTGACTCCATACATTATATCTGGCCTAGTTGCGGTGAGATACATCAAACTTCCAACCAATTTTCTGAATATAGTTGAATCAAAATCCATCTCATTTTGATCTCTACTTAGTTTGGTGCTAACTGCCACAGGTGTAGAAACTGGACTGCAGTTTATCATTCTAAGCCTTTTTAAAACATCTCTTGCATATTTACTTTGACAGATGAAAATTCCTTTATCATTTTGTGTGACTTCAATGCCAAGAAAACAATTCATTAACCCCAAGTCTGTCATCTCAAATTCCTTCTTCATTGCTGATTTAAACATATCAATAGAGAGATTACCTGTATAGATCAAATAATCAACATATAGACAAACAATCAAGATTTGACCTTGTTCATTGACTTTGGTGTATAGTGTAGGCTCACTAGTGCTTCTTATGAATTCATTTTTTATCATGTATGAATCTATCCTGCTATACCAAGCCCTTGGTGCTTGCTTCAATCCATAGAAGGCATTCTTTAACACAAACCTTGTCTTCTTGTCGTCTTACTTCATACCCTGGTGGATTCTATGCATAGACTTCTTCTTCTAAATATCCATTCAAGAAGGATAATTTGACATCCATTTGATAAAACTTTCAATTATATGTTGAGCTGCAATGGTTAGCACCATCTAATTGTGTCAGGATCTTCTTTCTGATTATGAAATGTTTCATTGTAATCAACTCCATATTCTTGTTCAAATCCTTTAGCTACTAATCTTTCCTTATGTTTGTCAACTTCTCCATTTTCCATATATTTAGTTTTATATACCCATTTCGCACCTATGCATTCTTTCTCCTTAGGTAAATCCACTAGATCCCATGTACCATTTTTCTTAATAGATTCCATTTCTTCATTCATTTGCATTAATCCAATGTTCTTCCATAATTGCATCCTCAAAATATATAGGATCTTGAGTAAATAGAGAAAAATTGGATTGTAAATCTCTCCTATCTCCTTGATCATATACTTCATGCAAGCTTCTAGTGTTTTTGCCTCTTAATCTTGATCTTAATGTTTCAAGTGTAGGATTTGAGTCATAAATTACTTGTGGACGATGTTTCTCCTTGCTCACCTTGCCTTTGTGATTTTTCTTCTTGTGTAATTCTTGATGGTGTTCCTCCTTGTTCATTTGAGTGTTCTCCTACTCCTTTTCTCCTTGTTCTTCATATAGTATTCTTGTACCTTTAATTGTCTTTTCTATATTTCCATCCCATGATTCTTTCTCTTTGAATACAACATCTCTACTTACAATGACTTTTTTGGTTATAGGATTAAACAACTCATATGCCTTAGATTGTTCATCATAACCCATGAAAATGCAAATTTTCACTTTATCATCCAATTTACTCCTCGTTTGTTTAGGTACATGTGCATATGCAATGCTGTAGAATGTTTAAAATGTGAAACACTATGATGCTTACCACTCCATGCTTCTTGAGGAGCCATGTTTCTTACAATCCTTGTTGGACTCCTATTCAATATATAAAGTGCCTGGAAAACTCTTTGCTTATTGTCAATTCATTTGATAAATTCTTTCCTTTCAACATGCTTCTTGCCATCTCCATTGTTATGCGATTCTTCGTTCTGGCTGAGAGGTGTATAGCCTGTAGTGAATTACTTCTTTATTCCATGATACTTGCAATACTCCAAAACCTCATTTGACTTGTATTCTCCTCATCTATCTGATCTCAATATCTTAATGGATAGACCACTATGTTTCTCAACAAATGTCTTGAATTCCTTAAACTTGTCAAATGTTTCATATTTTTGTTTTAGGAAATAAACCCATTTTTTCTACTATAATAGTCATCAATGAATGTGAGAAAATATATGCTCCCCCCTAATGATGGTGTCTTCATTGGACCACACAAATATGTATGTACAATTTCTAAGGGTGCCCAAGCTCTATATGACTTCTCTTTTGGAAATCTTAACCTATGTTGCTTGCCCCAAATACAACTTTCACATGAACTAATTGGTGCTTGAATAGGTGGCCAAACCTTTACCATTTCATTTCTTTATGATAGAGAATTAATATGTACAGCACCTCAGAAATTATACATGTATCCAATGCTTGATCTTGGTGATGCCTTGAAACTTCTCCAATCTTCTCCATCATTTCCCTTTTCATGTGAAGTGGGAACATTCTATTGTCTGTCATTTAATCCTTGCAATCACCACTTTACTAGGAGGAATATCAAATGTAGTGCATACATTATTCTCAAAGAAACTCTACTCACGAGTAAGTTGTCCCACAATTATGAGATTATGCTTCATACCAGGCACAAAGTAAACATCGGGAATAGTTTCTTTCCACTATTTGTTATTACATTGATTGCACCTTTTCCCATGACTTCTACAATATTATCATTAACCAATTTAATTTGTGCTTTAACTTATGTATTCAAATCCTCAAACAATCCTTTATTTCTAGTCATATGGTTACTACAACCACCATCAAGAAACCAAATGTTACTTGCATTTTCTTGGGCTATATCACATGTAATAAACAATGTCAGAACTACTCTGAGGAAAAATGTGCGTCTGCTTTCTCATAGCGCTTGTCTCTTTTTGGCATTCGTTTTTCATAGTGACCATACTTCTTGCAGTAGTAACATTGAATCTTTGATTTGTCATACCTTTTAGATGCTAATTTGGTGCTTTCCCTTGATTTGAAATTTTGATTTCTCTTCCTCTGGTCTTGACTCTTCCTTTCTTCTCTTTGAAAATTATTTCTTCCTCTTCCTCTTCCTGAAACTTAGTTTCCCTCTTCACTTGTCTGCTAAATGTCATTTGTGTTTTGAATGCATGCTCCAGTGAGGTATTGTCATTCCTATTCAACATGTCTTCATAATTTTTCAAGGATCCAACCGACTCATCCATAGAATATTTAGTTAAATCTTTAGATTCTTCACTTACCACAACAATTGCATCAAATTTTCTAGGCAAACTTCTTAAAACCTTTTCTACAACCTTATGATCTGGTAGCTCATCACCGTTTTTCCTTATTTGATTAACCAATTCCATAACACGATATGTAAACTCATCTATTGAATCCGAGAATCTCTTTCATTTGTAAGTTTTCAAAATTCCTTCTAAGAGGTGTTAAATTTGGAAAATTTTACCTTACTAGTGCCTTGATAAGTTGTCTCTAGAATGTCCAATGCTTGCTTGGCTGTAGTGGTTGTTTTAATCCTTCCAACAACCGAATTATCCAATGCTTGTCCAATTATCTGGAAAGCCCTTTTACTCTTTTGCCTATTTTCATCAAACTTTTTCTTTTCATCAACACTCAAAAAGACTCATCTTGTGGTTTAGTATAGCCATTCATTACTATGTCTGTTAGCTCATATGAATCAAATGCTAATTTCATCCTAAATGCCCAATTATCATAATTTTTTTCAGAAAATGTTGGAATCATGAGTTGTTGAAATATGCCTGATGTCATTCTCTTTTTAAAAAAAAAGTCAAGCCCAAACAATTTTCAGCAAAATAGATAGATTATGGTAAAAGAGGTTAATTTCTCTAAATATTCTTGGAATTTCTTCCTTCACACTCAGAGTAAATGTCTTGGAGGTGCTTTCAAACCTAAAACCTTCAACACTTACACTTTTAAGAATGTATTGTACTTCAATACTATCTTGATAAGAAGGGTCAAACTGTACAATTTTATATATATATAAATGTATGCGCATGGCCATATATCATAAACTCCTCCAAAATATGCTAAAAAGATGTTAAATATTTTGATTCAAATCCAAAATATCAGCAAATCAGGACCCCTTATGCATATAGCTTTTAATTAAGTAAAATCATGATAAATTTTAATAATAATAAAAAAACATGGAAGATAATGAAAGGCGGCTCAAGATATGTAGACCTCCAATAACAAGGTTGTGGGTGTTGGAAATACTAAAAAAACAATGAGGAGGGGGGTGAATCAATTGTTTATGAGCTTAAACAATTTTATACTTTTAAAATTGTTTATCTTCCTTCAAGTGATCATCCAACAATATACAACATATGGGCAGCAAAAGTAAAGATCATTAGTCACACGCATAGAAGTACGGATAAGAGCTGTGATTTTCTGAGGAAACCATAGGGAGAAAACCTCTTCTTCTTGAAATGATGAGGTCTTTTTCAGTTCGTACATCATTTACAATTGAGCCTCAACTCAATGTGAAATTTTGCTACCTCACGTTTATAAGCTACAACTTGTTTGAGAGCACCAACTCTCTGGTTTCTCTAGCACCCTGAGAGGAAGCACCAACTCCACGAATATTCGACTCCAAGCTGGATGGAAGCACCAACTCCTGAATGTTCGGCCTGTTGGATGGGAGCTTTCTTCCCGTTATACAAGCTTCAAATTGTATAACAAAGAACACTTGTCCTCCATAGCACCACCACCACCACAGCGGTTTCTCACAGGCAGCTAGATGGGCTACAACTGCGTGTTCAAGCTCCCCACATGGCAGACCTTTGAGAGAACATGAGTCCTCTTGAGCACCGAACCTTTGAGGGCAACAGTCCTCTTGAGCACCTCCCTTCCACCCTAAAATATAAAATAATGAATACACAGACAACTACACAAATAAATCAATTCTTACCAATCTTTCTCTGTATCTGATCTTCAACAGATTGTTCTGCTATTCTTCTCTTCTTTTGTTTGTTTATCAGGTCTGCTATGCATCAACTTTTTCTGTCATTCTTCTCTGCTTCTACTCTGTCTGTCATTCTACTCTACTTCTTCTCTGCGTTTCATCTCACTCTGCACATTTGCTCAATTTAATGCTATGCCTTTGCTCATTTTCTTTTTCTTACTGTTTATTCATTTTCCCTTCAGAACAACCAACTCTTCTCAATCTGTCTCATCTTCTTTTATGCATACTTCCCCGACGGTTCCACTTTGCCTTCCCTCAGCCAAAACAAGAACACCTGTCCTTGAAACTGAAATGCTAACTGATTCGTAATCATGAGTCTGTTTTGTTTAGCAGATTCGTAACTGAGGAGTTAAATGTGTGTGGAAGAACAGTAACCCTCCGCACCATTGGATGATCTTTATTATATTTTCCTTTTAAATTGGGTTTCGGCATTTCGACATTCCTTTGCCCAAGTGTCTCGACACTTTCACATCGCGATCTCCGAAACTCCGAAATGGAGCTTATCTGAACTGACTCCTTCTCTTCCCGTGACCAAGGGCTGTGACCAAGGCTTTATGTGAAAGGCGCTTTCGCGATTTCGCATATCGCGAATTCGTAATTCCTTATGTTCAAAGTTCCTGTCACCTCCAAATCCCGATCTGCGAAATTCCATAATGAAATCAGATCAACGATCCAGATTATATCTAGATCTGACGATTCATATTAAGTCGAGATATTACTCATCGCGATTTCGAAATTCTTGACATTCATAGTTTTTGTCACTTAGGAATCCCGATCCCCGAAACTCCGTGAGAGGTCAGATCAACGATCCAGATCATTTCTTGATCTGATGGTCTAGATTCAATCGCGATTTCGCATATTGCGAAATCGACATTCTTGATGCATTGGTTTCTTTGCCTCTCCAAGTCGCAATCCCCGAAACTCCGATATGAGCCATAATCAACGGTCTAGATTCATTCTCGATTCAATGGCTGTGATTGCATCGCAACATCGCATATCGTGAAATCGGGGTTCTTGAGGTCAAGTAACTTTGTCATTTCAAAGTCTCAATCCCTAATACTCCATGAAGAGGATCAACGGTCCAGATCTCATTCTCGATTCAATGGCTGCGATTGAATCGCAATATCGCATATCGCGAAATCGGGGTTCTTGAGGTCAAGTGACTTTGTCATTTCAAAGTCCCGATCCCCGATACTCCATGTAGAGGATCAACGGTCCAGATCTCATTCTCGATTCAATGGCTGCGATTGAATCACGATATCGCATATCGCGAAATCGGGGTTCTTGATGTCAAGTGTTCTTGTCACTTCAAAGTCCCGATCCCTGATACTGACTGGAATTAACGGTCCAGATCAAAGCTTGATCTGACGGCTCAGATTTAATCGCGATTTTGCATATTGTGATTGCGCCTACTTCTCCTTGCACTTTAAAGACCGTGTAGATTCTCCTTGATCCAACGGTGGTCGGACCCTGCGCTCAGATCTGATGGCGAAGATTTGTCTCCCTCTTCAACGATCAAAGATTATTCTTCTCAAGAGATTCTTTTCAAACTTTCGCTCATTCGCTGCCTTCGATAATTTACTGCTTTCTATCATTCACCTCTCTGAACTTGTCTTTTGTTTGCCTGTGATCTTCACTGTTGCCATCAATGACAAGAATTCGTTGTCTGTTAACTGAATTTGCCAATCGCTTTCTGTTAACTGAATTTGCCAATCACTATCCGTTAACTGAATTTCCCAACAAGGGGCTCAAGGCGGGCAACAAATCTTTCACACCTTAATGCAGATCGATTTTCTGCTCAGCACATGGAGAGAAACAATGGACAACAAATGGGCTCAATCCGCCTAGATTCACCTAGCTCTGATTTCTCTCAGCTAACCTGGAAGCTACGCCTCTCCATCAACTCACTCACACTTTGTTGAACTCTTACTACTCTTCTGGAAGCTGCGGCTTCCTCAACACAATGCACAGAACTCTCCAAATCTTATTGCAGCTCAATGCACAACGTGACCTCCTAGCAACTCAATGCTATCCTAGCTCTGATACCACAATGAGTGGGCAGAGGCAAAGAAACAATGTAATGCACAGAAAAACGATTCTATTGCACACTTGTTGAATGGTTACAATGCTTTGATTTTATAGAGAGAGAGGAAACTTTTGGAGCATCACGAAACAATCTGGAGTGTCGGTGGAATGTTCTGGAGTGTTTACAAGAGGCGGTGGAAGAACAAAAGCGATGGTTGAGCGGAAGGTTCTATTTTAATGATGGTAGGTAGAAATTAATGTATTCCAACATTGCGAGTAAATGACTTTCCTGGCTTATAAAAACCTTTAAACACACAAAACAATTAGATAATTTCTTACAAGATCTGTTACTAAAATTAGAATTCAAATCCTATGCTTTTTCTTTCATATCCCCTTCTGTATCTTCTATTTCTTCTTGTTCAGAGTGATCGTGGCCCTATTCTTCTTCAAATTGATGGTGGCCTTCCTCTTCTCTGTGATCGTTACCGTGGTCTGAAGCCTGTCACGAGTCCTAATTGAGCCCAATGGATCAGATGGTTTCCTTGAATGTCTTTGTTTATTGTTGTTTTCTCTGCAATGGCCGGCCTAGTCATTTCACCGTTGGATTCATGGAGGGGTCTGCTGCGTGCACCATTATTCCCAAAACCCCAACTTGCAAACCCTAGCTTTTCAACGTCCTTGAAACAAGTCAGAATGATGGGAGGCGACCCTCACACATTCCCTGGCGGAGTGACCAAATGGCAATGGAAGAGAATGCAATAGAATAAATCCTAGCATCTCCTCCCGAGAGAACGCCAGCTCTACGAAATGCGGAAGAGAACAAAGCTCAGAGCAGCCACGACCAATCTTGAAGAGCCATGGGAAAAGGCCGCCCAAGCCCCACTTTGTTCTTCGTTACGACCACCTAGCCACCTGCAGGAACAAGGTTGTGGCGTATCTGTGAAGGCAACAGGCACTGAGGTGATGGAGCGGGGGAAAAACACGTGGTGGGTTGTTAATGGATATGGACAGACTACAAAAACCTGAGAGTGAACTCTTTCTAAAAGAACGTCTTCGGCGTAATTATTGTTGGAAAAAGTTAATTTCTACCTAACCCGAAGCTTCCACCAACTTCGAGAGAGCTCTACCGCCATATCCAGTGACAATCCACCGACACTCCGAGAACCTTCTGGACGCTCGAGAGTTTTCTAAAGACCTCTATTTATAGAGGCATATGTAAACATTTTGTATCAAGCAATACAATTACTTTTGTGGATTATTTGTCTGTGTTCTGCTTCTGACCCCTTCAATTTGGTATCAGAGCTTGGATCTGGGCCTCACTCCCTCACGGGAGGGCCCAGGATCCTAAGAGGAGAGCCTTTGTCACTGAGAAAAGAGTCTATGTGATGTTAGAGCTGTGTGATTCAGTGTGAATCTGCGGAGCCAAAGAAGAGGTTGTAGAGTACGTGGAGGAGGTACCGCCATGGAGGAGGTCCCGCGTGATGCTGAGGAGTCGCCCAGTAGTGGAGAGATGATTGGAGGTGAGCCACGAGAGTTGGACGTTGTGCATTGAACTGCCAGTAGTGCCGTGAGAGTTGCAGAACTGTGAATGCCGCAAAAGATTTTTCTAGAGGAGGCCACAAATTAAAGAAAACCTGTTCATGTCTTTGTATGGGAGTCTGGTAAATGTTTTCGCAGGTGCTGATAATATGCAGAATGTTTCCCCTTTGCAACCGTGTTCTCACGAAAGCTGGATGAAGTGGTACTGGGCAGCTGGAAATCGCGGGGTTTCTCAGTCGGAGATGCAGACTTGGCCAGATTGTTCTTTGGCTACGTTCCATTTGCTGCTTGTTGGGGATGGAATGAATCTGAAGCCTCCGGTGGACGATTTTCTTGAGGAATTGTGGGTGAATATAAGTCAGTGATGGCTTACACAGCCATAGCGGATTCCCACTGTAACCAAATTTGCGCGGAGCATATGAAAGAAAGGTGGCAAGATATGTTCAAGGCTCTGGATGGAACTAGCTGCAGTTGAAGCCAAGAAAATAGACGAACATTTGGTAAGGGATGTTTGGTTTATGGATGTTCCCAAATTTTAGTTAAAAAAATTGTTGTCGGATGGATTTTCTTGGTTATTTGCCATAGGATATTTTTATTTTGAATTTGGTCTTTTTACACACAAATTGAGGCAGCACACACCTTTTTTTTATTGAATGTATTTTCACTTGTACCTAAGGAGGAATTTATCATGGGGATGTGTTGTGTGAATAAAAGAGGAGAAGAGGGAGTCAACATGCATGGTCATGTGCGATTAAGTCTTAGAGAAAATTGAGTCAAGTTGTAAAAGTTGAGAGTCAAGTTCAAGTGAGAGAAGGTTAAGGCCAAGTGATTGAGTCTTTGAATGAGTTTAAAAGCTTTGTAAAAAGGAGTCTTGAAATGTGAAGAGTCAAAATGAGTTCTAGTTAAAGTTAAAGTGAGAGTCAAAAGTTGAGTCCAAATCAAATGTTAAAGTAATATGAAATCATGGCAAGTGGTGTGTCAATTAAGTTTGCCAATCCATTGTCATAGGTTGTCTTGTTGGATCTTTATCAACTCCAACAAGAAACATATCCATAAAGTATATTGACAAGAAAAACAAGATGCAAGAAGCAATGTAAAACATAAAAGAGAGACTCGTGATATAGAAGATAAAGGGTGATAAAAGAAAAAAATGGATGGTGAAAGACAAGGAAGAAAGACTCTCATTGGAAGAGGTAGAGAACAAAGAAGACTCCAAATGAAGTTATGTAATGCTTAATGGGCATATGTAATGAGCTTGTAATTTGTTGGGCATTTAGTAAAGAATGTGGAATTTTTGTACCTGAGATGAAATGATGCATATA
>SNQJ01S0075561.1:20470-35965 GCA_010110895.2 Picea sitchensis
ACAGCCATTTATTTTGTGTGACTACTAAGAATATTCCAGCCATATTTAATCCTGTCCATAGAAAAATTATTAAGCACTAAACCCCTATTAAATCTGTCCATTGTCAATAGATGTACGCCTTTCGGCGTAATAAAATAGTCGATATACACTTATAATAGCTATGAAGTTAATGATTGAAATCACAGCCATTTATTTTGTGTGACTACTAAGAATACTCTAGCCATATTTAATCTTGTCCATAGAAAACTTATTAAGCACTAAACCCCTATTAAATCCCCATTATCAATAGGTGTACGCCTTTCGGCGTAAAAATATATTAATCAATTAATAATATATTTACATTATTGTATTTAGTAATATATTAATAAAGTTATATAGTAATAATATATTAAATATATTATTAAAATATTAATATCTTAATAAATATATTATTAAAGAAGTAATAGATTAATAGTACATTATTAAAGTATTAATAGATTTATTAAAATTGATCATGGTTGACTATTATTATAGTTTTTTATGGTCATGACTATAAATGACATTAATGCATATTATAATGTATTGATTTAATTAATTAATACATTAATACATTTTTAATGATGATTATTAACTTCCACTAAGATCGATCGGATCTTAAGACGGTAAGTGATTACTTGCAATTCTTTAGAATTGCGTTTCTGCTTTCGAAAAACACTAAGAAAAGTTTTCCAAGATCACCATAGTTTTGTTGAGTTAAGAGGTTAGGAAGGTTGGTAGTGTGACAAATATTTTAAAAATGAGATCTAATCTGGGTATAAGCTACACAATCTAAGCAAAATTGTTTTTATCTTCAACTGTCTTAGTGTCACAAAGGTGACACACTCTTTCATCCCATGGCATTTTATGAATTGACCAACTCTCAGTTTCACTATGGAGCTCGTGAGAATTTGTTCTTATGTTAACAATGATTGAGATGATACTAAATAATATATGATAATTTAAAATACATGCATTAAGTGTAAACAATTTTTTTTCTCCTTTCATGGATGGAATAACCTACAACATATTCATAACCATTTTACAGTTCTTTTTTTCCAATTCCAAATTTGAATCCAAATATCCAAATCTAAATAAGAGGATGAGATAAATAAGAAGTTAACTTTACAATTAAATTATTTAAATAGAAACATAACAAAATATACCAAGTAAAATACCTTCTCCCTAGTATGTTGAAGATGACCATTTGCAATGTAGTCTCGCCACTAGTAGGAAGATGCCTCCAAGCATTTTCTCTTTCCACTTGCCCAGAGGGAAACAACGTAATACTTCCAGCCAACTAGGAGCCTAGCTGGCTTCCTAGCTCCAAGAAACCTTTAAGTTTCTTGGCCCTCCGTGCCCGTGACTCCAAGAACAACAAAACACATATGCTCTAAGAGGACTATCACAAGAATTATATTTTTCAATAATTTTTCCAACCTCTCAACATGCCCAAACCTCCCAATGCTCTCTTTCCTCAGTACTTCTCCTCCCTATTTATCAAGTTTCCATACAACCTCCCCCAAGTCTACTCAACCACCCTCATTATTATCCATCAACCTCCCTTATCTAGATTTTTGGGAAAATATTAAAAGTCATACTCATATTGGAGAAAACATCCTTGAGGATTCTTAGTTAATTTCAAGATTATGGGGACTCCTTTCCATAAGAACGATATCATCAACATAAAGAAGAAGATTGATGACTATACCAGTGAGAGTAGGGCCGGCACAACCTTGTTTTTCCAAACAATCTTCTAACTTGTCAATTTATAAACCAAAAATGGTAGGGGACAAGGGACAACCTTGTTTGACTCCAATATTGCAGTTAATCACTTTCGACCAGCTCTCAGTGTTTTTAAACTTAGAAATAACATTCTCATACATCCTTATTTCACTAGCCCTCAACTCGAGAGACACTTTTATCTCTACTAACCTATTCCAAAGGTTTTTCCTAGGAACCATGTCAAAAGATTTTCTAAAGTCAACAAAACAACAAAAAAGATTGGTTTTAGTATTAAAGAACTCCTCTGAAATAATGCTAAAGGTAACAAGATGGTCCATAGTTGAATGATATCTCCTAAAACTTACCTGGCCTTTAGCTCTTTTACCGTGACTTTCTAGCCAAATGCTAATCTTCTTTTCCAAAATAATTTCATAAAACTTTGCTAAAATTGGGCTAATCATAATGGTCCTATAATTAGATGGAATGTTTCTATCCCCATTTTTAAAAATAGGAACAATGAGGTTCTTGCCTTTTATTGATGTGATATCTTTTTTTTTTTTCCTTTTAATTAGGGATTTGTACGTATTTATCTTATCGAGTTTTAAGGACTCATTAGAAGCATCCCTAATGGATTTCCTAGCAATTTTGCATTCTTTGTCATACCAAGGGTTGGTTGTTACTAAACTATCAATACAATTAAACATTAATAAAGTATTAATACACTAATAAAATAATACATTAATAAAGTAGTAATACATTACTAAAATATTAATACATTATTACATTAATGTAATCTATTAATTAATTAATAAATTTATACAATATTAATTAATATACCGATAAAGTATCAATACCCTAACAAAGTAATACATAAATAATACATTATCACAATAATAATAATAAAAATACATTTAATACATTAAATGCATTAATAAATACATTACTAAAGTATTGATACATTAAAACATTAATAAAGTAGTAATACATTGACCTTAATGATATTAGTAATACATTAATGTATAATGTAGCACATTAAATTATTAATACATTAATAATACATTATTAATAATACTTTTGAGATCATTGGCACATCATCAAACCTTATACAATCGTTATATTTAAATACATAACCATCCTAATATAGAAATGCTATACTATACTCACTAGGTAGTTGTTGGAATTCAATAATTTTTTCATTGGTCGCTAGATTTACGAAGGGTCACCACCACCATGAATTTGTGACCACTAAAATTTCAAAAAGTTACCACCGCCACACCGTTTCATCTAATTGTTTGGAGTGGCAAAGGGGCACTACTGTCAAAGGATTGATCCATGAAATGCTCAAGGACCAACACCATCATACTCAAATTAATTTTTAAATAATAGTTTTTTGTCTCGTTATGTAACTAATTAAGATTTGAAGGGTCAATCTAATGTGTGTGTGTGTGTGTGTGTGTGTGTGTGTGTGTGTGAGATTAAAGAGTTAATATAGAGCGATTTTTTAGAGTGTTAAAAGTGTATTTATGCTCAGCTTATGTTTGAATTTCAGTTTGTAAACTCATATTAACTGTTCAATTTTTAATATTGTTCCAAAGTGCTATGTTTTTAATGATCTTGTTGTAGTAGATTTTTTTAATTTTATTAGAATCATTTTTGTTGTAGCTATCTTGCAGAGTAGATTTCTATGTTATTCTTTTGCAGGGAGAGAGATTTATGAAGCTATTACTGGGTTTTAGTTAGTTGTTGTTATTTCTCTGTATTTATGTAACAATCTTTGTTTTGTTGTTACTTCTCTATATTTATGTAACAGTATATGTTTTGTTGTTACTCCTGTAATGCATCCCTGCAACCTTCAGTGTGGTATCAAAGTGAGTAATATTTCTTGCTCTTCACTATAACTGAGTACAATGATTTGAAATATGATATTAAATGGCTACAAAGAACAGTTTGGCTTAGCCATCGATTCCTATTTTGGCTGAAAGGGATTATGATTATTGGTTTATCAGAATGAGAACAATTCTGCGTTCTCAAGATCTTTGAGATTTTTTTACTGTTGGTTATCCAGAACCTACTGACCAAGTAGCATAAATGACTCTGACAAATTCTAAGTGAACTTTGTTGAAGGAGAACAAAAAGAAATACATCAAATCCCTCGGTCTTATTCTGCAAGGCCTAAATGAAATCATATTTTTGAAGGTGTCAAGTGAAGTGTCTTCAAAGCAAGCTTAGGACACTCTTGAAACTAGCCATCAAGGCGTATCCAAGGTGAAGAATGTCAAGGTTCAGAATTTGAGAAGAGACTTTGAGAATCTGAAAATGAAGGACAACGCGTTAGTTGATAGTTTCATGACTCAAGTCATGAATGTTGTAAATCAGTTAAGGAAGTATGGAGATGACCTCTCAGACAAGAGATTGATTGAGAAAGTTCTTACATCTTTGCCAAATAAATTTGAATCCATAGTACCTAGAAAATAATTTAAATATATTAGTCAAGTGCATATTGATGAATTAACTAGTTCTTTGATTGCTCATGAATCCGAGATTTCTAGATATGATGATAATCCATTAGAGAATGCCTTCAAATCCCAGTTGCATGTTACTAGAGGAAGAGACAGAGGAAGGTCTAGTAGCAGAGGAAGAGGAGGTTGAACTATTGATCATAGAGACAACATAAATGATTCAGAATCTGAGGACAAAACTCAATAGAATGCTCCTAGCTTAAGGGGGAGTAGCACCAGATCCTGGTAGCAAGGAAATCATAGGTATGAAAAATATATGGTACAATGTTATTACTGCAAGAAATTTGGTGATTATGATAACAAGTGTTGTAAGAAGCAAGAAAATGCTAGAAATTAACCTGCATAGATTACAAAGGAGTCTAAAGATGACCAAAAATATGTCTTTCTGACTTGTAATGTCACCTAGGAAAGTTCAAATGATGATTGGTTTTTGGACAATGGATGTAAAAATCACATGACTGGAAATACAGATTTGTTTTCCGGTTTAGACACCAGTATTCAGTCTAACGCAAATTTGGGTAATGACAGTAAGGTGAGATTTAATGGTAAATGTGTGATTGTTGTTTATACTAAGAATGATGAAAGAAGGAAAACATATGATGTTTACTATGTACCTAGTTTGAAATGAAATCTGTTAAGTGTTGGAAATCTAATGGAAAAAAAGTACAGAGTGTTCTTCAAGAACAAGGTGTGTACAATTTATGATAAGTATCCAAGTAAGCAGTTGATTTCCAGGGTAGAGATGACAAAGAATAAAATGTTTCCACTTATTATGAGAAATGATCTGGCTAACTCTTTGAATGCTTATAAATATAAGAGTTTAGATGAGTCATGGTTATGGCATTTTAGGTATGTACATTTACATTTTGGTGGTGTAGAATTGCTACAGAAGAATAATATGGTGAAAGGGTTGTCCAATATTCAACAACTAATGATCTCATGTGAGAGATACATTCTTGCAAAGCATCAGATGGAGAAATTTATTTCTGGAGTTTCGTACAGGGAAAAAACTCCATTGGAGCTTACACCCATACTTGTGTGGACTGATGCAAACACCTTCTATGAATTGTAATATTTATTTTGTGATATTTATTGATGATTTTAGTAGAAAAAATTGGGTTTATTTGTTGAAGAATAAGTTTGAATCTTTTGATATATTTAAGAATTTTAAAGCCATAGTTGATAAACAAAGTGGTAAATATTTTAAATTCTTGAGATCAGACATAGGAGGTGAGTATATACTAACTGATTTCATGGAATTTTGTAAGTCTCATGGAATCAAAAGACAATTTACTACTCGTTATACTCCACATCAGAATGGAGTAGATGAAAGGAAGAATTGAACCATTATGAATATGGCTCGAAGTATGTTGAAGGAGAAGCATATTCCGAATGAATATTGGGAAGTTGCAGTTATTTGTTTTGTGTATATTTTGAACAGGCGTCTAACTAAAAGTGTGAAGAACCAAGCTCCCCATGAATCTTGGAATGGTAAGTGTAGCAGTGTATCCCATTTGAGGATTTTCGGGTGTGTGGATTTTGCACATGTACCTGAAGAGATGAGGAGAAAGTTGGATGACAGAAGAGAGAAATGTCTTTCTTGGATACAATGAAGAGTCTAAGGCATATAGACTCTATGATCCCATCACTAATAAGTATGTTATCAATAGAGATGTTGAGTTCAGGGAAGAAGAGGCTTGGATGGTAGCATTGATAACACTGTTATAGAGGGAGATGAATTTTCCCATGGAGATGATGTTGGTGATGACCAGGCCGTACAAGGTGGAAAATTGATTCCAAACATACACTTGTAGCAATAACTCCTTTAAGACAATCACCAAGAGTTAACCAATGACAAATAAGAAAACCCAGAAAATCAAGAATGTGGCAGACCATCAGCATATGGTGGACATCAAGAAACATGATCATAGGTAAGTGTTGAATAAAATCCTACTTTAGCTTCATTAAGAAAAAAAATTGGAGGTTAGAAAATTATAACTTTAAGAGTATTGTATGAACAAAATGATGAAGTAATTTGAGTTTCAAATTTTGCATTGATTGAATATGATCATGTAAATTTTGACGAGGATGTTAAATAAAACATTTGGATAGAATCTATGGATGAGGAAATCAATTCTATAGAAAGAAATAACACTTGGTACTTTGTAGATTTTCTTGAAGATAAAAATTGTATAGGTGTTAAATGGATTTACAAGACCAAGTTGAATGTCAAAGGTGAAGTTGAGAAGCACAAGGCCAGGCTTGCATCTCAAGGGTTTAGTCAACAAATCGATATTGATTATAATGAAACTTTTTCACCTCTAGCCAGGATTGATACAGTGAGAATGGTATTAGCCATTGTTTCTCAGAATAAATGGAGCATGTATCAGATGGATGTTAAGTCAACATTTTTAAATGAATGTCTTGAAGAAGAGGTTTAAGTGAAACAACCTCCAGGATATGAGATTGATGGTCATCCAGATAAGGTCTACAGGTTAAAGAAAGAATTGTATGGATTGAAACAGGCACCCATAGTATGGTACAATAGGATTGATGATTACTTAAACAATGAAGGATTCACCAGAAGTCCAAGTGAGACAATTGTGTATGCAAAGGTAAATCATGAAGGTAAAATATTGATAGTTTGTTTGTATGTTGATGATTTAATTTTCACTAGATATCTTTCAATAGATGAGTTTAAGACAACCATGAAAAAATAATTTGAAATGACTGATGAATTATTTTCTTGGTATTGAAATAACTCAATCTAAAAATGGCATTTTTATTTGTCAATTTAAGTATGCAAATGATATATTGAGAAGATTTAGGATGGTGAATTGTAAGCCAAATGTAACACCAATTGCAACTGGTACAAAACTCGGTAAGGAGGATGAAGGGTCAAATGTTGATCTAACTTTGTATAAGAGACTGGTTGGAATATCATGTATTTGACAACAACAAGGCTTGATATAATGTTTGTTGTAAGTTTGATTTCCAGTTTTATGGAATCTTTGAAGAGCACTCATTAGCAAGATGGAAAAAGAATCTTGAGATATGTCACTGGAACAACAAATTATTGTATCATGTACACATTAGATTCAAATTTTAAGCTGATTGGATATACTGATAGTGATTTTGCAGGTTGTGTAGAAGACATGAAGAGCACATTGGGATACATGTTCAGTTTTAGATGAGGTGCTAGGAATCAAATAAGCATCCCATTGTGAAATTATCATCTATTGAGGTAGAGTATGTTGCAACAACAATATTTGCATGTCAGACTATGTGGATGAGAAGAATTATGTTTGATTTGCTACATGAACATGAATAATCAACTCATATTTTCTGTGACAATAAATCAACCATTGCACTCCCACGAAATCATGTTTTTCATAAAAAGAGTAAGCATATTGATACAAGATATCATTTTATTTAAAAGATTATAAACATTAATGAATTTTCTGTAGAGTTTTGCAAATCTAAAAATCAGTTTGCAGACATGTTTACAAAACCCTTGCCAAAAGAGTTGTTTGAAATTCACACGAAAAATATAGGGGTTTGTATGATGTAACAACATTTTTTCAAAATGTTGTAAGTTGTTGCAACATTTTTTTGTAGCATAAATTTTGAATAATGAAGATTGTAACAACAATCTCACATTGCAACAATTTTGTTCTAGTGAAATAATTAAGAGGGAGAATGTTGAAATTGATTAATTATTTCACATGCTACTAGATTTAAGAAGGATCACCACCATTGTGAATTTGTGACGACTGAAATTTTGAAAAGTTACCACTGCCAAACCTTTTCATCTTTGGCTGATTGGAGAGGCAAAGGGGCACCAATGTCAAAGGATTGATCCATCCAATGCTGAAGGGCCAACACCGTCATACTCAATTAATTTTTAATTAGTAGTTTTTTTTGTCTCCCAATGTAACTAATTAATGTTCGAAGGGTCAATCTCATATATATATAGTGTTTGGATAAGTAGTGTGCCAGCCATGGAACGAACATATTGATGGAACTGCAAATGTAGCATCCTTATGTAGAAGGGTTATCCATTAAGAAAATATAAGCGCTAGATACATGTCCACATGAACTAACGAAACGATGCCATATATAGTTTGTATCCACTTCAAAGATTCTATGCTTTGGATATTTCCGGTGAGGAGGGAAAGGGTTAAATAAAATTGCATGCATTGTCTGTAATAATGATATCATCCACATATAAATATATTAAAGAAAAATTTCCTTCTTCATCTTTCTTAACATACAAGTTAGGATCATTTTTTATTTTCACAAACCCATTCTGATAAAATAAGGTATCTATCTTTAGATACCATGATCTTAGTTCCAGTTTCAAACCATATAAGGCTTTCCTTAACCTGCAGACTAGATGCTCTTGTCCCTACTTGACAAATCCTTCAGGCTGAACCAAATAAACCTCTTCCTTTAAATCACCATTCAGAAAAGCATATTTGACATCTAACTGATGAATTTTCCAATTATGTTTTGTAGATAAGGAAATCAATACTCTAATTGTATTCAATTTAGCTACTGGTGCAAAAGCATCTTCATAATCAATTCCATCCTTTTTTGAATATCCTTTTGCAACTAATATTTCCTTATATTTATCAATGCTACCATCTTCTTTAAATTTAGATTTATACAACCATTTGATTCCAATAGGGACTTTGTTTTCAGGCATTTCAACTAATTCCCATGTTTGATTTTTCATAAGGGAGTCATATTCATCATTCATATAATTTATCCATTCTTCATGTTCTTTAGCTTGATCATAGTTTACAGGTTCTACAACATTCATTACATGAGACATCAATGCATAATCTTTATACCTTATAGGTGGTTGAGTTTGTCGTGATGACCTCCTTGGTCCTTCAATTCTTTCATCTCGTCTCTTGCTCTGTGGTGACTCTTCTCCACTTGATGTATCATGACTGCTTGAAGTGTCCATACTACTTTCATTATGTTCTCAAACATGTACATGTTCATGTTCATGTTTAACCATTGCATTTATTTTGACATGCTCATCACTATCATTATGCCAAGCATTTGCATCATTCATTGTATCAACTTTATCTGCATTCTCATGAAACACTACATCTCTACTTCTAAACAATTTATGTGAACTGGGATCAAACAATTTGTATGTTTTTTTATCAGTACAATGCCCAATAAAAACACACTTGATTGACTTTGCATCAAGTTTTCTTCTCTCATCCTTTGGAATATGTGCAAAGGAAGTGGATCCAAATACTGTTAAATGACTGAAATCAGGTTTATAACCATAAAGAATCTCAAAAGGAGTTTGGAAATCTAATTTCTTAGTTGGACTTTGATTCTTTAAATAAACAACAGTATTAATGTCATCTGCCAAAAAACCATTAGAAATGTGTTTACCTTGAAGCATAATGCACACACATACTCCACCAGTGTTATGTTCCTTCTCTCAGCAACACCATTTTTCTGAGGTGTATGAGGTACTATAATTTTTGTTGGATCCCATGAAATTTACAAGGTGTCCTAGCCCTCCACGAAACTTGATTTATTGAGATAATTTGATTACATTTATAGTAAAATTGAGGATTAGATCACACTCCTATCATTGTGGATCTCAAACCACCCACAAACTAAATTTGCGTGCTTCTGAAACAAACCCAAAACAACATATTAATTTTACAATGTATTCTAGAAGTTTCTACATTACTCTAACAACAATAATTTATTATTAGCCTAATGATCCTCAATGGGATATGATGACTAATCTAATCTTTGAAACATGTATTTAGAATATAGTGATTTTCAAAGGAATACTTTAATTTTGATGAAGTTGTCATTTTATTTAAATTAATTTTTTTAATATATATATATATATATATATATATATATAATATTTAAACTACAATTATTTATTTATAATAACCTAGTTACATACAATGCTAATAATTTATATAGTGAATTTTCTGTATTGGAGGGCTAGGACACCTTGTATAGTGAGTTTTCTATAGTAGAGGGCTAGGACACCTTGTAAATTTCATGGGATCCAACAAAAATTTATAGTACCTCATACACCTCAGAAAAATGGTGTTGCTGAGAGAAGGAACATAACACTGGTGGAGTGTGCGTGCATTATGCTTCAAGGTAAAAACATTTCTAATGGTTTTTTGGCAGAAGACATTAATACTATTGTTTATTTAAAGAATCAAAGTCCAACTAAGAAATTAGATTTCCAAACTCCTTTTGAGATTCTTTATGGTTATAAATGTAACAACCCTAGTTAAATAATTGTTTAAAGTATATTAAGTTTACTTAATTAATTAATTAATTGTCCTCAATTATTAATTGTTTAATGTATATTAATTAATTGATTAATTAATTAATTAACTCATTAAATATTTGGGTAATGAATGTAAGTTTAATAAATTTTAATTTATTAAAAGAAAACTTAATGTATTGAAGGCGGGAACCATTAAGGAGAAGGGGATAAGGTGGTTGGCATTAAATGGAGGGATAAGGTGGATGGCATTGAATGAAGGGAGGAGGTGGTGAATGGGAAGGAGGATATGAGGAGGCAAAGACATTGGAGAGAGGGACTTTTGGGATTTTTGGGGTAGGGAGAATTATTTTGATATTAGGAGACTGTATTGGAGCATTTTCGGAGGGAGGGATTGGAAAACTGTATTTCTGGTTTTTGGCTTGAGGAATTTGTTGGACTGTTACAGGGGAGCATCTGTTGCTGAGAGTTTTGGGCTTGGGGGCCAGCAATCCTTACAGAATCCTGGAGCTAGGGAGTCGGATAGGCTCTGTTCCTAGCTGGCTGGGAGGAAAGATTCAGTTTTGGGCAGAGTTTGGGCAGAGCAACTTGGTCAGAGTTTGGGCAGAGCATCTTGGATAGATAGAGTTGGGGAAACATCATCACTTGAGAGGTATTTATGTTCATTATTATGGCATGTCATTATCATTATGATGGTTCATTATTTTACTATGCTGTGTATATTTTTTTTTCAATATGATTTTTATATCATGGTGATCATTTGAATTTGTTGAACCATGAACTGTTAGTTTGCTGAATATAAAATCGTAAAGAAATTATGATAGAAATTTTATGTTTAAATTTATTAAATTTTAGGTTCTGTTAGATAGGACCTTACACACGGTATCATAGCTCTAGTTTAAAATCTGGGGCCAAAGGGCCTACTCACCTACTCATAATTGACCCAGAAATCAACCAAAAAAAAAAACCTTAGAAACTATTGTAAGTTTGAAGGAGGCATGTTCACTTTAGAACTTGTAAGGAGCCTCACCTATAAAAGCCTCAAACCTGTAAGTGTTTTTATAAATATTACACTTAAGAACAAGATAACATAATATAGGACTTGTGTGACTATTATATTATACAACTTCTATTTCAACACAAAATTATGGATTTGGAAGTAATATAAGGATTTAGTCTAGAATAATCAAGCGTAGTATACCATTGATTCCTATAATTTCAAACACAGATTTTAATTTGAACCCTCGCATACATACAAGTAACATCTGAGTACTAAAGGAAAGGTAAATTCTACAAAAGGGATAATAGTACAATATTGAGCAATAGTTCGAGAATTAAAATTACAATACCGTAAGGTATGATAACATTAAGGGTAATCGATATATAGTTCAACAACTCCTCTTTTAGTTGAATACAAGTATCATCAATGTACTTTAGAACAACTCAATAATTCTCTTGAATAAGAGATATTAGATAGCGTAGAATTTTTGTTTTATAAGAACAATAACAACAACAAAAATTCAATCTTACACAACCTAGCAACACGGTGCCACTGTATATTCCATTGTAGGGTGTGGACCCTAGTCCTGTTAGGAGGGGTGGAGACATTTCCCACCGTGTATCCTCCGAAACCTGGAGTCATGGGAGGACGGTGTTAGCTCACGCTCCCCTAGACGTGTGATGATGATTGTCAGTTGCCTGCTGGGGAAGCTTGGTCAAGATAATGACACTTCCACTTACGAGTTCTATTTGGAGTTAGGTCAATATAGTTGACACTCCAAGATAGTCCAGTAGAGGAAGGATAGGAATGTAAGATGAAGTAAGTTAGGGAGGACGGATGAGTAGAAATAGTTGAGAGTGTTTGGAGAATTGTCTTATGGTGGAATTTATTGTTTTTCCTTCTGAAAAGAAAATGGGTATATATGAATATTCATAATTACGTAACTAACATACAATTGTCTAAATAACATTGCTGAGCTAGATAATTGTAATTAAAGGATTTCGCAAACATTTGATTGGTTTATTGTCTTTTATAAAATGAATAGCCTTGTTGAATGGATTGGATGCATATGGAAATTACTATAGAGATGATAGTTATTGTTATTAGTACATGAACGAGACTTGTATGTACTAGCTACACATGCATTTCTTGCACATGTACACTAGTATGTATGATTTTTCTTGGCTTACTTACTAATAATGTCGGTTATTTGTTATAAATGTGTGAACCATGTGTCTTTTCCCTTGTATCATAAAATACTGTAACTTTGGGACGAAGTTTCCTGAAGGGTGTGTGTATGTAACAACTCTAGTTAAATAATTAATTGTCATAGTTAAATAATTGTTTAAAGTATATTAAGTTTAATTAATTAATTAATTAATTGTCCTCAATTATTAATTGTTTAATGTATATTAATTAATTGATTAATTAATTAATTAACTCATTAAATATTTGGGTAATGAATGTAAGTTTAATAAATTTTAATTTATTAAAAGAAAGCTTAACGTATTGAAGGAGGGAACCATTAAGGAGAAGGGGATAAGGTGGTTAGCATTAAATGGAGGGATAAGGTGGATGGCATTGAATGAAGGGAGGAGGCGGTGAATGGGAAGGAGGATATGAGGAGGCAAAGACATTGGAGAGAAGGACTTTTGGGATTTTGGGGGCAGGGAGAATTATTTTGATATTAGGAGACTGTATTGGAGCATTTTCGGAGGGAGGGATTGGAAAACTGTATTTCTATTTTTTGGCTTGAGGAATTTGTTGGACTGTTACAGGGGATCATCTGTTGCTAGGAGTTCTGGGCTCGGGGGCCATGAATCCTTATGGAATCCTGGAGCTAGGGAGCCAGATAGGCTTTGTTCTTAGCTGGCTGGGAGGAAAGATTCAGTTTTGGGCAGAGTTTGGGTAGAGCAGCTTGGTCAGAGTATGGGCAGAGCAGCTTGGACAGACAGATTTGGGTAAACAACATCACTTGAGAGGTATTTATGTTAATTATTATGGCATGTCATTATCATTATGATGGTTCATTATTTTACTATGATGTGTATGCTTTTTTTTCAATATGATTTTTATCATGCTGCTCATTTGAATTTGTTGAACCATGAACTGTTAGTTTGCTGAATATAAAACCGTAAATAAATTATGATAGAAATTTTATGTTTAAATTTATTAAATTTTAGGTTTTGTTAGATAGGACCTTACAATAAACCCGATTTCGGTCATTTAAGAGCATTTGGATCCACTTCCTTTGCACATATTCCAAAGGATGAGAGAAGAAAACTTGATGCAAAGTCAATCAAGTGTGTTTTTATTGGGCATTGTACTGATAAAAAAACATACAAATTGTTTGATCCCAGTTCACATAAATTGTTTGGAAGTAGAGATGTAGTGTTTCATGAGAATGCAAATAAATTTGATACAATGAATGATGCAAATGCTTGGCATAATGATAGTGATGAACATGTCAAAATAAATGCAATGGTTAAACAGGAACATGAACATGTACAGGTTCGAGAACATAATGAAAGTAGTATGGACACTTCAAGCAGTCATGATACATCAAGTGGAGAAGAGTCGCCACATAGCACGAGACGAGATGAAATAAGTGAAGGAACAAGGAGGTCATCACGGCAAACTCAACCACCTATAAGGTATAAATATTATGCATTGATGTCTCATGTAATGAATGTTGTAGAATTTTTAAACCATGATCAAGTTAAACAACATGAAGAATGGATAAATGCTATGAATGATAAATATGTCTCCCTTATGAAAAATCAAATATGGGAATTAGTTGAACTACTTGAAAAGAAAGTCCCTATTGTAAGTAAATGGTTGTATAAATTTAAATTTAAAGCATATGGTAGCATTGATAAATATAAGTCAAGATTAGTTGCAAAAGGATATTAAAAAAAGCATGGAATTGATTACAAAGATGCTTTTACACCAGTAGCTAAATTGAATACAATTAGAGTACTGATTTCCTTATCTACAAAACATAATTGGAAAATACACCAGTTAGATGTCAAATCTGCTTTTTTGAATGGTGATTTAAATGAAGAGGTTTATTTGGTTCAACCTGAAGGGTTTGTCAAGCAGGGATATGAGCATCTAGTCTATAGGTTAAAGAAATCCTTATATGGTTTGAAACAGACACCGATATCATGGTATGTAAAGATAGATACCTTCTTTTATTAGAATGGGTTTGTGAAAAGAAAAAATGATCCTAACATGTATTTTAAGAAAGATGAAAAAGGAAATGTTTCTTTAATATCTTTATATGTGGATGATCTCATTATTACAGACAATGCATGCAATTTAATTGAAGAGATTAAAAGTCAATTGTCTCAAGAATTTGAAATGAAAGATCTTGACGAATTGCATTACTGTTTAGGAATTGAGGTTTTGAGAGAGTCTGGTAAAACATTGATCACTCAAAGTAAATACACAAAAGAAATTGTTAGAAAGTTCAAAATGAGTGAATGCAAAGCTATGTCAACTCCCTTAGAACATTATGCAAAGTTATACAGTGAAGATGGAACTAAAGGGGAAGATGGTACTTTATATTGCCAGTTGGTGGGAGGTTTGAACTACCTCACCACTACGAGACCAGACATTGCATACTCAGTTAGAATCCTTATTCAGTTCATGGATAAGCCTTCTGAGATCCACTGGAAAGCTGCAAAGAAAGTACTTCGATACTTGAAAAGAAAAATAAAATTTGGTATTATGTATACTGATGAATTTGATGTTGAACTAACATGTTTTTTTGATTTAGATTGGGCAGGAAATCCTGATGATAGAAGTGTTGGAAAATATTGAACAAGCAACGAATGCGTGTTGATGATTGTTGTCATTAATGGCAACAGTGGAGATGGCGGGATAAGAAGGATAAAAGCAACAGGAGGAACAACATTGAAGAAAACGTGCGCAGCAAG
>SNQJ01S0075562.1:17409-28961 GCA_010110895.2 Picea sitchensis
TTTTTTTTTTACAATAATACTCTCCCTTGAATTTACATATCATGCACTTTCCTTATGATTTGATTGAATGCAAGGGTGGACATTGATCATGATGCAATGGATCCCTTCATGCCAACAAGTTGATATCCTTCCTCATTCATAGCCTTGAACTAGTTCCTCAACGAGCTAAAGTAGTTCCACTTAAAGTAGTTCCTCAACGAGCTAAATATCCTAGTGGCTATGCTTCCTTCCAGTGTTTAGACTAAATGAAGGAGGTGTTGGCCCATAACCTGTTAGAATATAGAAGATTGTGTGCTCGTTTTACCATTGACAATACCCTCGTCACCCAACCATAGGCCGAAGCCACCCTCCGAGCACCTTAACCTTGACAGAGAATTACTCCGGAAGCAAACCCTAGGCTAGATAGCCAAACAAGGTGTAGCACATCTTCCTCCAAGGATAGCACACCAACAATAGCTGATCAGATAGTCCAAACCCTAGCCAAGAGATAGTCCAAGCCAACACTGAAAACTGGTTGCTACAGCAGCTGCACCTACATCTCTCCTCCACACTTGTGCACCAAACTGGGAACTGCAGTTTGCACCAGTTGCTGCTCTGCAATTCTGAGATGTGTCAAATGAGAACTGGCGCCCTATATTTATAGTGGTTCTGCTAGATTTGCTGGGCCGACTTCTCCTTCTAGGTACATATTTGTTCAGTATATTATTATTATTTCTGGCCGACTTCTTCTATTGGAGGCTAATAACCCAATATAAATTATCTCCTTGAGTCGACAAGACTTCTAGGGTTATTAGCCAACTCATTAGGGTTTTCTCTTGCTTTCCAGATTCATCTATTCTCGTCAGGTTTACACGTGGAGGTAAATACCTCCCGTGGCTACAATAATATTAACACATGTCTATCACAAAGGAGGAATTATTATATGTATTTTCTAGTTTTAAAAAGGATAGGAGTTCGGGTTTGGATGGATGGACAGTTGAATTATTTATTGATTTCTTTGATTTGTTGGGAGAGGATATACTTCAAGTGGTTGAAGAATTCAAAAGGTCAAGGAACGTCCATGTCAACATTAATACAAATTTTATTGCATTGATCTTCAAGGTGGATTGCCCTAAAACCTTTGAAGGATTCATACCCATTTCTTTGTGCAACTATCTCTATAAGGTCATTTCTAAGGTCTTGGTAGTAAGACTTAAACCACTGCTCTCCAATTTAATTTTAGTAGAACAATTTGGGTTCTTGAAGGGCAAGAAAATTAATGAAGCCATTGTACAACATAAAAAGGACTTCATGCTATCAATATTTCAAATGATCTAATTGTTGTTGTCAAACTTGATATGTCTAAGGCCTATGCCATGATCTCCTAGCTCTATATGAGATTACTATTAATTAATATTGGTTTTTCTCTCCCTATAGTCAAGTGTATTATGACATGTGTAACCTCTGCCTCTTTTGCAATTTTAATTAATGGTGTTTCCTCTATTTTTTTTAGGTCCTCTAGGGGATTGAGACAAGGTTGTCCTCTATCACCCTACCTTTTTCTTCTTGTGGCAGAAGGTCTTAACAGAGCTTTGGTTGATGCTAAAAGGAGGAGAACTATGCAAGATATAAGGGTTTCCAGGTAGGAGAGACTCACCCATCTTATGTCCGTAGATGATGCTTTTTTTTTGTTTAGAAAGAGCTTGGTGACTATTGGGATATTCTCCTCCTTTATAAAAAAAATCCATGGGAATGGAATTCAATGAGACTAAATCTACTCTTTATCCATACAAACTCAATGATGGACTTAATGCAGTTGTTGCTAGATGTCTACCCTTCCATACTTTAGACATCAATGCAGGGGTAAAGTATCTAGGTTGCTATCTGAAACCAAATGTTTATTTGGAGAATGACTAGTATTGGCTGGCCAAGAAGGTGGACAAAATAATTTCACAATGGTGCAATAGATAGTTGTCAAGAGGAGGTCGTTTAGTTCTGATAGAGTCTGTGTTGGAGGCTACTCTTATATGTTGACACACTCTAGCCCATATCCCAAAATCAATCTTAGAAAATATTAGGAAGTAGTATTTCAAATTCTTGTGGTAGGGTAGCAATGAATATAAGGGTACCCATTAGGTAAATTGGAGAAAAATTGTAGCCGCAAAGGCATTAGGAGGGTGGGGTCTAAAGGATATACTTTTGTTTGGACAATCCCTTGTTTCAAAATCATTATGGAATATGATCACCAAAGAGAGTCCACGGAGAAGGATTTTAATTCAAAAGTACATCACTCTTGGTACAATCATGGATTGGATTAGGAGGGAAAGGAAAAACGTCTAGAATGTTTCTAGGTACAATGATGCAATGGATTAGGAGGGAAAGGAAAAACATCTAGAATGTTTCAAACCAACAAAAATCTCATACCTTGGATTTTCCTGTGATTGGCTCCTTCCTAGCCTCGAAAGTTGGCAATGGGTCACAAGTCAGAGTGGGTGTTGATGTTATAATGGGTTGTGACAAAAGTATCTTTCTTTCTGAAGAATTTATTTACAATTTCAAGTGATTGGGAAAGTTTCAATAAATTCATTGTCAAATCCAACAATCTCCACCATCTGGTCACAAGGTTGGTTGGGTGTTGCTAATTTAAATTTGACAGGTGAGTGGGCTAGTTATTGGAATAACTACATAGCCACTCTTTAGAGGGCACATATTAGACTTGGTCCACTTGAGAAGTGAAGGAAGCGAACGTATTGACTCAGCTCTTCTTTGGCAGTGGAAGAAAAGAAAATTCCCAAGGAAGTCACTAAAATGGAGGACTTTAACAAAGACTCGGCATGAAGGAATGGCGCATTGAGTTTGGGTCCAGGTCTGGGTCCGGGTCCCATTAACAAAGACTTAGAAGCATCGTCGTATTTAAAGAAGACATAAATGAAGACAGAAACATTGCTGAAGACTTAGAAGCGAAGGAAGCAAAGGCATTGACTTCGGGTCTTCTTTGGCGGTGGTTCTGAGCCATAAGAAAAACAAAGTCTCGAGGAAGTTACTAAAATGGCAGATTTTAACAATGACTTGGCGTATTGAACGAGAGATCAAGATGAAGGAAGTGGGCACATTGAGTCATGAAGAGGTAGAAGGAGAATTAGTAAAGACTTTGGTGGTGAAGAAAATGACTCATTGATTTTCTATGTGAGAGGTTAGTATGCACCTAGCACTAGTTAATGGAGTAAACCCAATTATAACAACTCTTTGTTTGTCACCATCAATTAGAATCTAGATATCATAATTGGACGATTCTCCTTCCAAAGCTATTTCTAATTGATAGGGAGTTTCTAATTTGGTAATTAGGTATTGAGAAGCATTTTCTCTCTCCCTGCATCCATCTAGTTGTTGGTTGAATTTTTTTCTCACCTTTGAGTCGAATTTGAAGTGTTGGTTGAGCGCATCTCCTCTTTGGGTCACCATCTCTTCACCAAGTGGTGTTGTATCTATTCCCTTGGGCTATGTCTTTAATTTTACACTTACTTGATGTTTCACCTTCACCACAAGTCGTTTGTGCCTTTGACTGTAATTTCATCAGTAGTTGGGTGAATTCACATTGTTTGGGTCATTTTCAAATGTTCCTAGGTGTTTTTAAATGTTGTATGACATTTTTAAATGGCACTGGGTGTTTTTAAATGTTGTCAGACATTTTTAGATGTGCATGGGCATCTTGAGACCCGATTGAGCATTTAAATTATGTGATGGGTGAAAATTTGCATTGATGAGTCGAATTTTAATGTGATGGGGCATTTTCCTCACCCACAAACTATACAAACTAAGACTAGGCAATGAAAATAGTTGATGGGCATTTTATTATATTGATAGGGAATCTATTATTTAACCCACAGGCCACACATAGATGTATAAGGGTCGTATAGACCGTACACACTAATTTATCTCTCCCTGGGTACACAAATCCATAGCTAGTCAATCTTACTCCGTCGTTGGGATCATTTGGATTTCATATTTGGTCGATTTTTTGATTATGGCGGTCATTAGGGTTTACTCCTTGAGTCTAATCCATCTCATTTAAGTCGATTTTATTTACCGATTGATTTTCCTCAACTTCTCATCAACTAGGTTCCTTTTCTTGTCGATCTTATTCATTACCTGGTCGACTTTTAGTTACGCAATCGACTTAAGCACTTCACTGGTCAATTATTCATTGGTCGAATTTTTTCTTGGTCGACTTGACACATCACTAGTCGAATGACCTCCCAATGAGATGATGTATCATCCTAGTCGAATTCCACTGTCATGGTCGACTTATAGTCCATCTTGAGTCCACTCCACATAGTTTGTCAATTTTATTTCTAGCCTAGTCGAATTCCATCTATACCTGATCGATTTCTCATCTCTAGATTGACTTGACAGTGGTTGGTCAATTTTTATTTTGTTGGTCAATCCATTACCAGATTAAAAAGGGCATGTTTTTGTAGAGCAAGTCGGCTTGCCATAGTGTCAGGGTTTTGAGTTTGGCATAACAAGATAGTAGGCTATTCCGAGTACAGACCAGACATTGGTAGGCTCATTAAGAACAAATATTTACCACTGCATTGACAACCAATTTCTTGTGTGTAGAAAATCCTGAGAACAGAGAAGATTGCAGTTAGTAATTTTTGTTGATTGCACAAAGAATCCTTACAACTATTTAAAAGGGAAAAGGCTACATTGTGGACAAGTAGCTCCCATAGCATTGGATTCTATTCATTAAATTTAGAAATCTATGGAGAATTGATTTTTATTGACTAGGTTACTATTCTGTCACCAGTTGGTTGTAGTGGGAAGGTTACAATATCGGGAAGGATTTGTAGTAAGGGGAAGAAGGGAGATCTTTTATGCAGATAGAGCTCTCTATATAATACTAGACAGAGAACATATTTTAAATTCTATGGAGGTATATGTGTTTATGAAGTGAGTGGGCTATAAGTCCCTCGTTTATGGATCAATTTGGGTTTGGATGTGGTAATCAAAGGTGGAAGCCTCTCAGTTCGCAGGTCATTGACCATCAAACATGCTCAAGATAAAGCTATCATTGAAATTAACCAAAGAAAACAAAATTTAATCACTAGGGTCCTTCGAGAGGGATGAAAATCGTCAATGGTTTTCCCATGAATATCCTATATATGAATATGTGAGGCCTAAGGGGATAGGAAAAACATTTATCCTTGAGAAGATTAGTTGACCTAAATCATATTAATATTCTTCTTCTACAAGAAAGATCAATGGGGAAATGACACTGCTTCATTCTTGATCTAAAAAAACTATTGAAGGATTGTGATTTCTTAGCCCTAGATTCAGAGGGTTTGTCCAGGGGTATCATCATGAGGTGGAATAATAATGTAGTTTTACTATTTCTTTCTCTATTTCTTTAGGTTTATTTACAATGTTTGTCAACAAGATTTTGGGCTACTCCCTATCCATCCTCAACGTATGTGTTTTGTATGAGGGGAGATGGTTGTTCTGGAATAGTTCTTCTTATCAATGCATAAAGTATGATAAAATAGTTATTGATGATGATCTTAATCTGACTATAAACAATAAAGAAATTTTGGGGGATAGTGCCAGGGTTGACATGCTTGTAGATTTTTTTCAAACATAATTTGATTCTTCCGATTGGATGGATATCGATCCAATCAAACTAAGGCCTACTTGGGTAAACAATAGATCTAGTCATGATGCAGTTTCAAAAGGATTGGATTATTTCCTGGTTCAAGATACTCTCCTGCAAAAGGTGGAAAATTACAGATCCTGGGCGGGCACTACCAAAGCCTTCGATCACTTCCCCATATTTTTAGAATTTGTTTCAGGGGATTTTGAGCCAACCCCCACTTCAAATATAACCCTAATTGTTTTGTGGAGGAGGAATTTCAATCCATTGTAAAGGATAATTGGTGCAATTTCTCTCCTAATATTGATTCATCGGTTTGTGAGTTATTATCTTCATCACTAAAACTTGTAAAGGAGAAGGTGGTAGTCTGGGCAAGGGAGAGGTTTAGGAACATAGATGCAAATATTTCTGAGGTTGAAAAATATTTGGAGGACATGGTCTCGGAAAATGACCAAGGAATTTATAATGAGGAGGGTTTTAATAACCTCAAGCATATAGAATCTTTCTGATCTAAGTTATTGCTGGAAAGTGAATTGGATTAGAGCATGAAGAGTCAAGCCACTTGTCTTTAATTTGGAGACCAAAAAACAAAATTCCTAAACAAAATGATAACCATAGGAAAATAATTAATACCATATGGGAGATGACAAACACTAAAGGTAATAAGGTGAGAGGTTTCAAGGAGTTATCATATCTAGGAATATAGCGTTTCAAGGGCATCTTTGAGGAACCTACTAGTGCAAACATTGGCGAATTATTGAGGGTGATTTCACTATTTACTAGGCTAGTAAATGAAGAGGATAATGAGAGGATGTCCATGTCTGTCACAAAGGAGGAATTATTATATGTATTGTCCAGTTTTAAAAAGGAAAGGAGTCCAAGTTTGGATGGATGGACAATTGAATTATTTCTTGATTTCTTTGATTTGTTGGGAGATGATTTACTTCAAGTGGTTGAAGAATTCAGAAGGTCAAGGAATGTCCATGTCAACATTAATGCAACTTTTAACGCATTGATCTTCAAGGTGGATTTCCCCAAAACCTTTGAAGGATTCATGCCCATTTCTTTGTGCAACTATCTCTATAAGGTCATTTCTAAGGTCTTGTTAGTAAGACTTAAACCGTTGCTCTCCAATTTAATTTTAGTAGAACAATTTGGGTTCTTAAAGAGCAAGAAAATTCATGAAGCCATTGTACAACATAATAAGGACTTCATTCTATCAATAATTCAAATGATCCAATTGTTGTTGTCAAACTTGATCTGTCTAAGGCATATGACGGGGTCTCCTAGCTCTATATGAGATTATTGTTAATTCATATTGTTTTTTTTCTCCCTATAGTCAAGTGGATTATGACATGTGTAACCTTTGCCTGTTTTTCAATTTTAATTAACGGTGTTGCCTCTATTTTTTTAGGTCCTCTAGGGGGTTGAGACAAGGTTGTCCTCTATCACCCTACATTTTTCTCCTTGTGGCATAAGGTCTTAATAGTTCTGATAGATTTTGCATTGGAAGCTAGTCTTATATATTGACACACTCTAGCCCATATCCCAAAAGGAATCTTAGAAAATATTGGGAAGTAGTATTTCTATTTGTTGTGGTAGGGTACCAATGAATATAAGGGTACCCATAGGGTAAATTATAGAAAGATTGTAGCTGCAAATGAATTAGGAGGGTGGGGTCTAAAGGATATACTTTTGTTTGGACAGTCCCTTGTTGCAAAATCATTATGGAATATGATCACCAAAGAGAGTCCATGGAGAAGGATTTTAATTCAAAAGCACATCACTCTTGGTACAATGATGGATTAGATTAGGAGGGAAAGGAAAAAAATCTAGAATGTTTCTAGGTACAACGATGTATTGGATTAGGAGGGAAATTAAAAACATCTAGAATGTTTCAAACCAATGGAAAGATCAGACCTTGGCTTTTCTTGTGATTGGGTCCTTCCTAGCCTCAAAAGTTGGCAATGGGTCACAAGTCAAAGTGGGTGTTGATGCTATAATGGCTTGTGACAAAAGTATCTTTCTTTCTGAAGAATCCATTTACAATTTCAAGTGATTGGGAAAGTTTCATTAAATTCATTGTCAAATCTAACAATCTCCACCATCTGATCAAAACGCTGATTGGGTGCTGCTAATTTAAATTTGACAGGTGAGTGGGCTAGTGATTAGAATAACTACATAACCACTCTATAGAAGGCACATATTAGACTTGGTCCACTTGAAAATGAACTTATTTGGAGGAGAATATTTTAAAAATATTTTTAATCAAAAACAAATAGAAGTTTTACAAAGTTACATACATATTATACACTTAGGCATATATTTGTAATAAGGGAAGGGAACGTTAAACTAAATTTAAATAGATATTTTGTAAAAAAATATTTTTCTTTTCTTTTTAATATTAAATTATATTAAAATGATTAAATGTTTTTATTAAGTATATAAAAAAAATTAAAATTAAATTTAACTTTCTAATTAATAGATAATGTAATTATAATTACATTATAATATAATGTTCAAATAAAATATAAATATAACATGGAAATGACGGACATGAAGAAAGACTTAGAAACATAGCTGTAATGAGGGGGAGATAGAGAAGTGAAGGAAGCGAACGTATCAACTTCACCTCTTCTTCTTTGGTAGTGGAAGTCACGAAAAAGGCGGACTTTAAGAAATAAGTGATATAAACACTTTAAGATAAAACTGGTTTATTAAAAAAAATATGTGAGATAGAAATTTGTAATGAACTAACATGGAAAAGACCGAAATTGACATCAACAAAGACTTAGAAACATCACCGTACCAGACTTAGAAGTAAAGACTTAGAAATTGACATCAACAAAGACTTAGAAGTAAAGTACCAGACTCACAAACAAAACTTGGTTCTTTTGGCCATGATCACTCAGACTTAACTGTCAATGGTAGGGAATCATATTACAAGTAAATCATTCATATTCAAAGCGTGTCTACTTGAAAACACACTATGTTTGATTTAACCAAGCTTCAAGACCAACAAGAGTATTTCCAAGTGTGAATCAAAAGGATGAATGAAAAGATTTTTTTTATATCAATGCAATAAGGAAATGTGCTGAGAAGAAAAATAGAAAGGAATTGCAGACTCAGTTCAAACTCTGAATATATTTGTGTGATGATTGTTTGTATGGAACGATAGATGAAAGATCAATCAATCAGGTTGTTGTCTTTAGCATCAACATATGGAAAAATCATTAATCACCATGGTCAAAGTAACATTGCCCACAAACTATTTAAAATGAATTCTTAATCTACAGGAAATTGAAACAATGCATGTAACTCTATAGGAAATTAATGCAAGTGATGAAAGAAACTCTAAAAAAACTTACATAAATACAACATAGTCCAGGGGGCCCTCCTGGAATATGCCGTTTAAGAAAAACTCATACTGTGTGAAAGATCTAACTCATAAATTAAAGGCAAATCTCCATTGTATTAATGCTTCAGTATAATTCAATAGTTACAGGAAGTTCTGATTCATTATCATAATATTTTCACTCCAATTGATCCCATGTACTGTTCTTTGAAGATATATTTATACAAAATATTCAATGGGGAGGATAAGATCCAATTCCCCAATCCTAGAACTAACCAATAAGGTCCAATCTAGGTTTTACAAATTAAGAAAACTGAAAACCGGTCATAATAGGTAAATATGGGAAATTATGTTTTCAAGAAACACTCGTGCAACCCATGTATTGCACTTTTTGGGGAATTTTCCTCACATGTCACCTAAATGACCCTATTTGGCACAAAACCCATGTCGCTAAATTCACTGATTCATCCTCATCACTCCAAAAAACACCTTTGAATATCATTGTCTAGAAACTGAAGATTAAACTTTGTTTTACAAAACTGATTGTAGAAAAATCGTTTATATATGTTCATTTTAGCGCTTAGCATAGCTTCTACATGATTATATGAGTTGAATACTTGATATTCTAAGTGATTGAACCTTATTCTTTTCTCCTGGGAATCATGTTCCTGATTTTGTGAGCAAGTTGACATATTTGCAACTGTTTTTGCGAATTTCCTGTAATTGTCTGTCGGATTTGACCATGCGTTGACCACTGGGTGTCGAATGCCTTGAGAATGGTACAATAGGTAAATTTTCATATCCTGATGTCGATGAAGTGCCTCTAGGTGGAAATTCTCCCTTTGAGTGAGTGGAAGTATGTTAACCTTCAATTCCTGTAATAACTCATAAAACAAAGTTAATTCATGTAATAATTGAATTGTAGGTGATTTTGTTGAAAAAATAACTCTTAATGCCATTTACAAGAAAAACTAAGAGTTAACATAAAAAAGACAACTTGTTACCTTATTGATGCTCATTATGCCATTTATTAGGTGAAAATGGGCAACAATAGAGGTTTTGGAGTCAAAATTGGAGGTGAATGGGCCTGGTGAAAGAATCAAAATTAGCACCCAACATGGAGTGCAAGACTAACACAAATATCGGTGAATGCATCTATAGAAAAACACAAGTACCTTCTATGTGGAGGCCAAGGTGGACATCAATCCATATGCTAGGGAAGTTGATTCTATCAAACTAAACCATTGGCCACAAAAAATGGAGGTATACTTTAGTGTGCATGACTTAATCAAGAAACAAAATATTGCATTTGCTTGGTTGAAGCTGGAAGACCATGCTTTGGGATCATGGGAGAGTGATCCAACAAGAAGAGAATTGTAAAATGATCCACTAGTGATCGATTGGGAGGTGTTCAAGGACATGATTGAAGCCCATTTTTACCCAATTGAGGAGCACCAATAAATTGTATGGAATTACTTCAAGAAGAGGCAAGGACAATCATTGTAGGAGTTCATGAAGAGAAAAGTTCAATTGGGTTTCTCTCTCAAAAGCCCAAATATGATAATCAAGTACTTGGGGGAATTTCTACCTTATATTTGACACCAATTGATGCTATTCAAACCAAAGACAATTGATGGGGCTAGTGTTCAATCACAGTATCTCGAGGGAGACAAGAAGAAACATCAATCAAGAATGCCAAGCAAATGGAATCACAAGAGTAGCAGAAAAAAAAGAATAAATTAAATGAGAAGAAGATTGTAGAAGTGACATAGGAAGAAACACCTTCTACCAAGAAGTGAAAGGGATGTGATCAAAAGGGACACACTGAGGACGACTATTATAAATTGCACCATGAGAAGCACCCCAAACAATTCTAGAAGAAGAAGAAAAAAACATTGTTCATAGTGGATGTTGAGGAAAGGGTGAACAACACCTCAGACCTAAAAGGGAACATTAGTTGTGCTAATTTTTAAAAGGAGGTGGAATTGTTTTTTTGTATTCAAAAGGAGGAGAAGGAGATGACCAGACCATTTTTCATTAAAATCCACATGAAATAGAGCAAGGTGGATTGTTTGTTTGATCTTGGTTCTTAGTCCAATTTGATATCTTCACAATTGGTTAAGAATGTTGGGAAAGAGACACAAGATAATCCACAACCATACCCACTAGGCTAGGTAAGACAAGATGTGGAATTGAAAGTGAACAAAAAACACAAATTCAAGTTTTCCATCAACCAAAAATTTGTCAATGAAAATGTTGTATATGCAGTTCCTTTGGATGTATGTGGAGTCATCTTGGAAAGCCCATACTTGTATGTGAGAGATTCCATCTTCAGGAGGAGAGAAAACCAATATAGGCTAGTCAAGGATGGAAAGGCACATGCCATAAATGCATGCAAGGAAAAAGCCAAACTTTCTCTGATCAACACTCACCAGGCTAGAAGAATCATGGGCAATACGAAGAAGTTTGCCTTTCTTTTTTTGAGAGTAGGAAAGAAACAAGGAGAAGGAATTAATTTGGAAATGAATGCATCCTTGGAAGGATGTAGTGGCAAGTAGCTCTAGTATC
>SNQJ01S0075562.1:42752-64789 GCA_010110895.2 Picea sitchensis
TAAGGCTGGTTTTCCCATGGTTTAAAAGTTTTGAGTCACTACTAGTAAGGATAAGGTCATCAACATAAAGGACAAGGATTATGAGATGGCTTCCTACTTTCTTGGTATAAACATTAGGATCAGAATGACATCTAGAGAATCCGGTGGTAATAAGAAAGTTGTCCATTTTGGCATACCAAGCTNCTTAAGGCAACAAACAAGGCTAGAGTCATTCTGGACATAGCCAGAAGGTTGTTCCATGTAGATTTCTTCTTTCAAATTGCCATGTAAGAAGGGGGATTTAACATCCATTTGATGGACCTCCCATTTATGTGAGGCAGCAAGGGAAAGAACGAACAAGGCGGATGGAATTCATTTTGGCTACAGGGGTAAAGGTTTCATTATAGTCAATTCCTTCAACTTGGGAGAATCCTTTGGCAACTAATCGAGCCTTGTGTCTTTCAACACTTCCATCTGATGCATACTCAGTTCTATAGACCCATTTACATTTGACAATTTTTCTTCCTATTGGAAGAGGTACAAGATCCCAAGTGTCGTTTTCCATTAAAGAACAATACTCTTCATTCATTGTTGTATCCCAATCTGGATGACCTGAAGCTTCTGCAAATGTCTCTAGATCACGAGTCTCTGAAACTTGAGCCAAAAGATAAGAGGCTCACTGGAACTATGAACATGTTCGACACTGATATGAAGGATCACTGACAAGATCACCAACTGCTTCTCATCTTGAACGGACCCATCGAGGAAGCGGTGGAATTGGTGCTTGTTCAGGTTCAAAGGACTCATCTGGAGGAAGGTCAGCAGGCAGAGGTGGATTTTCATCCTCACTTTCATCATCTAAAGAAGAAACCAGAATAGGAACAAAAGAAGGCACAAACATTGAAGATGGCTCGTAGACCGAATGATCTAGAATCAGATCCAGGAGGCTTCCAGGTCCAGAAAAGGCTAAAAAATGACAGTTCTCAGAATCAGACGAAACCAATTCCACTGCGATCGTCTCATCGCACTGATTCTGGTCATATATTCACTTTATCAAATGGGCACCATATGTGAGATTTATCACACTCTGATTTCTTTCCCAAACAGCTAAAAAAGTCAACAGTCAAACTAGTAAAAGTCAATGCTGACGTCAGCATGACATCACCATGCTGACATCAGCATATTAACATGTGGAAACACAACAGAGGGGTGATTGGACAGTGACAGGAACCAGTAGCATGTTGACATGTGGAATTATGGAGGACCAATGAAAGGGTGCCACGTGGCACCCCATCACTAGTTGAGTGGGAAGAATTGTATTAGAGCTCATGGGGTTCGACCCCATGACCTATTGAGAAATGGACAAATGCCAACATGCCATTTTAATCCATGTTTAACATAACCCACTTTATATTAAATAAAGTGTATGTAATAGTAAGGAGGGCGAAAAGGGGCTGGGGCTAAGCCCTAGCCCACGGTTCATTGCATATGTGTAACCACAAGGCATAAGAGCACGGGCGTTTTTCCTTTAACCACTAGCATGCATGTAGCCCATGGTTTCGGGTTGTTCACTTACCACACATGCGACCCATGGTACTGTTATGTGGGCGCGGGAGTTATGGCTACGAGTTAGCCCACGGATCAGAGATTACAACCATATGACCAGAGTTTGTGGATTGACTCTGTGTTGGCACAGATTGTTATCCTTTGGTCCCTTTGATAACGCATGCGACCAGGTTGTTCGGAGGTGAGGGCCAACGCGCAACCCCTAGGGGGCTGGCTCTTGGCCATATTAGTCCATATGACCCTGTTTTAAGTGCGCGTGCCATCTCCTTTGGGCTATATTTGAATTTTGTTGCATAATGTGGGTTTTTACTGTATGTATTGGATTTTTATTGATTTTCAGGCCTGTTAATGGAGGATTTGGCCATTATTGGGAGATATTGGGCTCTTTTTTAGCCAAGATTTTGGGAGGAAGTTGGGGAATGATAACCAACTCCAGATCTATATAAACTAGGCCTATTTGAGGCCATGGAGGATAGTCAGATTAGATTTATGCTGAAGCAAAGCCAAGCCAAAGCTATTTTTATGCAGGGAAGCTGTTGAGGAGAAGACGCTTGCAGGCCATTTTTGGGAGCTACACTCAGTCTTTTTCAGTGCCGTCAGTTCTGTTGGATTTCTGAGGTCAAGAAGAACATAGTGAGACCAGTATGATATCCATTTGATGTACTTTTGTTGTACTTTGAAAGCATTGAAGAATTAATAAAGAATCCTCCCCCATTGAGACAAAGACTCGAAGACATAGGCAATTTTGTACCAAACTCCGTTATCACTTCTCTTGTTATGGTTTGTTGTTCTTATTGCTTCAGTTTAGATATGTATATTATCTTATGGCTGCTATGCTTCTTCATTAAATTATTCCTCTTTCATTCAGCTTCATAAATGTTTAATTAACACATGCAATTAATAACTCAACCACAATCATTTAAAAAGATCTTTTCGGATCACCGAAGAAGGCACAACCGCCGAATTACACTCGCAGGCCAAGAGATTTTCATCAAATTTAACATCTCTTCTAAGAATAATTTCATTACAATGTGGTTGAAGAAGTCTATAACCTTTGACATCTTCAAAATAACCAACAAATATACACTTCTCACTTTTAGGTTGCAATGCTTTCCTTTTCTCATTAGGAATGTGAGCCCATGCTATACTACCAAATACACGGAAGTGACTTACATCTGGTTTAATTTTAGTCCAAGATTCTTTCAGTGTTATATTTTTAAGAGCCTTTGTGGGAGTACGATTGACTATGTAATTTGCACAGTTGATTGCTTCCACCCAATACTTTAGACTTAATCCCTTAGATTGGATCATACAGTTAGCCATTTCTTTTAATGTGCGGTTCTTTCTCTCAGCAACACCATTTTGTTGTGGTATATATGGAATAGTGTGTTGCATTTGGATGCCCTATGTAGTGCAGTAACTTGTAAAATTATTGTTCACATATTCGCCTCCATTATAAGTTCTTAACCTTTGAATTTGATGTCCAGATTACTTTTCTACAAGGGCCTTGTAGGCCAAAAACTTGTCAAAAACTTCACTCTTAAGTTTTAAGAAGTAAACCCAAGTACGTCTGGAAAAATCATCAATGAAAGTTAATAAATACTTGCACCCAAAAAAATAAGGAGAATAAAATGGACCACACAAATCACTGTGAACAAGTTGTAAAGGGCCCGAGGCATGCCAAGAGGCACAGTTGTCAAAACTGTCTCGATGATGTTTGTCGAGAACACAACCGACAAAAACACCATCTTTGCATGAAACAAGAGGAAGACCAGTCACCATCTGTTGATTACATATTTGTTGCAATGAGAGATAGTTTATATGACCAAACCTCTCATGCCAAAGTTTGCTCAAGTCATCGCTATGAGCAACAAAAACTGATGAAAAATTTGATGACCCAAAGTTTTCAAACTTGTACAACCTGGTAATATCATCAACAATTCCAGTTGCAAGAACATGCTTAGGATCTTTTATATCCTTGATTACAACTTGGTGAGGTGAAAACTCTACGGTTTTACCTTCACCTAAATGAGTGATTTTATATACTGATAGAAGGTTACAAGAAAGACTTGGAACACATAATACATCATTGAAATGACCATTATCTACTTGAATTGTTCCCGATCCTACAACACTAAGAGATCTATCATCACCAACAAATATTTTCTTGGTGTTGGATTCATTTAGAGAAAAAAATATGGCATTATCCTTAGCCATATGATAAGATGCTCCTGAATCAATAAACCACTCATCAGAAGAAGAGGTAGAATTTGTGTTGAAGGAGAAACTAGAAGCGAAAGTGCATGTCCATGATAAGAAGAAGAAGAAGGAGAATCAATATTGATGTTGTGCTTCTTCATCACTTCTTCTAAAACTTCCATCTTCTTGAAACATTTGGACTCATCATGACCATCTTTATCACAAAAGTTGCAATGTCTGTCAGTCTTCTTATTTTTATATTTTGCTCCTTTGTCACCATTAGGAGCTGAAGCTGTCTGAGCAGGTTTGGGACCCTTATATTGCTTGTTGTTGTAGCGAGGATGTTGCTTCTTGGGATACTTGGGTTTATCTTTCTGTTGGGAAACTAAGGCTTTGTTAGAGGTACCTACAATGTTGATCACTCCAAGTTGTATAAGCTTATCTTCCTCTCTAATCAAAGAAGCACAAAAGGACTCAAGAGTGGGTTTTTCATAATCTTTCCGTAGAGCCTCTTTCATGACATAAAAGGTAGATACAAACACAAAATATGCACTACCTAACTTAGAAATAATAAGATAGATGCAATGCTCTTCCTCCATTTTTATCTTACATTATTCACATAAAATTATGAGTGTTTTAAACTTAGATGGATAGTCTCCAAGGCAAGAAAAATCACCTAGAATCAAGGCCAATATTTGATTTTCTAACTGTTGTGCTCGAATAATATTGATTTTACCAAACACAGATTCAATCTTGTCCCAAGCTTCTTCAGGGTCATCGATTTCTTGAAGGTGATCCCTTAAATTAGGAGAGATGGGCATTCTAATTAGTCCACGTGCTTCGTCATTCTTATTATCCCATTTGGCTTTCTTGTCATCATCAGTGGGAGATTTTTCCTTTCCCAAGGTAATCTAGTACATGCCTCTACTTCTTAATAAATCTTCCATATGAGATTTGCATTGGAAGAAGTTGTTGTTGGTAAGAAAGACATTACTTGTAGAAGCCATATTAAATATGCAGATAATGTGGATTTAAAAACTGAAACTAATGATCTGGATGGAAAGATCTCTAAAATTTATGCGGTTTTAAAAAAACGACACTGAAAACGGACTTTTGATGTGAGAGTTATGCCCTTTTTAAAAAATGTATAAACGGTAACCAACTAACCATGTGATAGTGTAAGTTGCTTTATGAAGTGACCCACTTTTATAAAGAGAAGTGGGAATCACTTTCACAATGAAGTTACTTTATAACAGAAAAGTTGCATTCAAAATAAATAACTCTAAAATAAAATATTAAAGCTACTTATAGTGATTCACCTTTATACTTGAAGTGAAATACACTTTAAAATTTTAGCATGAACTTTTTCAAAAATGTAACAAAAGAGAGACTTGAACTCAATACCTCTTACTTAATAAGGCAAGTTTCAACCAAATGATCTAGCAAAACATATTGTAATTTTTAGAAGGAGGATTGTTGTTGTTGTTGTTGTTGTTGTTGTTGTTAAAAAAAACTATTTTCACACAAGAAAAAAATTTCGCTTCTCGATGACAACAAGGGTTAGATCTCAGTTAGCTTACCCAGAAGATGCACCTTTTCCTATTTGTTTCTGATTTTCCGAGATCGCACAGGGTGTAGGGAAAAGAGAATACGTAGATCTAAAAGAGTAGCAACCCGGAAATAAAAAAATACAAACCGAAATAAAACCAAAATAAAACTTTGCAGAAATTTTAAAAATGCCTATTCAGGCTTTATACCTTCAGATCTAACTGTAATGGTCATATCTTGGGCAAACGGAAACCTTTATGAGTGAAACGAAAAGTGTTCTTGAATGAAATGAGTTCTTCGGAAGCAATGGAATAGTCCTCTCATCCCAAAAATTTATGGAAATGACAGAAGATGGAGATGAGGCAACTCAGCTTCACGATCTCGATCTACAACATGAGCTGGTCTCCAGACAGGCTTTGATACCATGTTCGAAAACACAGGTATTCCAACAAAGGAAGAACACCTTCAGTAACCACTCACGTAACCATATCAAATATCAACACACCGATGTTTTCACGTGGTAACACCCCTATGGGGAAACATCCACGACCCTAGCGAATGCGGCCACTTGGAGCAGTTTATTAATGCAAAAGAAAAAGATAACAGAGAGATTTTACAATCGAGTTTCTCACAATCGATCATTGATAAATGACCCTCCATGCTATTTAAATAGAGATCATGGACCAATCGGGTGTTAAGCCACGTATCAATGGCTGTTAAGATCGAGGATAGTATGAACTGTCAGATCACTCTATGTCGAGAACATATCGTGACCGCTGGATTTCCTAACTACAAATGCATACTAATGCACACTAAAGAAACACACTAGAAAACACACTTTTACCTAACGACACAATAGACCAAGTAGATCTTAACTAACTCCTAAGTGTCTAAATATCCTAACAGGATTCCCCTCTTGTTTAGCTAGGGTGGATATTGCACCACCGAAACTGAACTGAAACAATGGAGGGGTTTTTCTAAACCCCAATGAAACAATGGCTCCAAGAGCACTCCAAAATGAGAGACCAAATCATAATTTCAAATAGAAGGGTTACCCTTCTATTTATCCTTTCTCAGGGTCTTCTGGATCTTTCTCTTTTTTTCCCAAATCAAACCCTCACTTTATTTTTCCTCCATTTTCATTTAAATATAATTATTTATTTTTATTTAATGTCACTTTAGAATTTGTTATTGTTTTAACCTAGTGACACCAAATAAATCTCCTTGACTCCCTTGTCTTTGTTGACTATAGCCTAGGGGAGTCATATAGACTATTAAGTCATCCTATGTCATGATCAATTAGAAGGGAACACTACATAGTAAACCAAATATCATAGTTGACATAGTGAATAAAATTTGGTTGACACAGAAGATCAATATCACATGTTTGATTCAAATTTTCTAAAAAGAACATGGATGATGATTACTTCAAATTTCAGTGGACTTTGTAGTGCCAAAAACATGAAAAAAAAAGATGTTCTTCTGCCATTTTAATTTGAAAAAAATAAAGATGTTCAATTCATCTTATATAATATACATGGATTGATATGTAAAAGGTAAGTCTATAGCGTATCCATTTCACCAACACACATACTCTATCTTTGTCAATGTTGTATTAGTATTGCTTCGGCTAACCAAAAAAAATGCCCAAAACAACAAATTTGTTGGGTGCAAATTTCAAATGCATTCACAGTATAATACATGCCCTGTTTTAATGGCTAGCTTCGAGAAAGAAATATGTTGTCCCTTCAAATACTTATAAGAGTGGGATCAAATGTTTTATTGTCACTGAGTATATTGTATACAATCTGTGGACATATTTCCTTCGAAGAAAAACAAAAGCTATGCATGCTACATGTTTGTCTATCCCAATTTCCCAACCACAACACTTTTAAAGTCTTTATATTGCCAGTCCAAATATCACTTGGATGCTTGTGACAAAAGTAATGGAAGGTATTCCAGTGCACTTAATATTCTTTTAATTCTATATTATACACCCAAACAAATCTTGTCCATAACATGGAGTGAGTACAACATTCCATAGGTGTCTACAAGGACTATGTCCACTCCCAATACTCAACCAATGTACAACAAGAGAAAGAATGGATATAACAAATAAATATCAATTGAAATCATCCTTTACATATGCCAACGTTTCCACAAACCCACGAATTGAGTAAAGGTCATTAAAAAGGGAATGGGCAGCGTTTGAATTCCCATAAAATGTTTCCCCTTCATTCATTGACAGCTCGGAATCCAAAAAACGTTTTTTTTTTCTCTCCCAACGTCTAAGTCCATAGTCAATTGTTGTTTATACCCATTCAAAACAATGTAGAAGAATTTAACCAACATACAAAATTAATTATTCAGAGTGTTGTAAACATTTCGTGATTTAAGAAATGGTTGTAGCTAAGCACTATTTACACAATTCCATGCCAATGTATTGGGAAATCAACGAGTTGTCAAAATGTCTTCAATTCAACATATTGGTATTAGCGCTGAAGGTTAATCCAACGATTCAATCAATCAATAATGGGTGCAATCAATACTATTGTGTCTTTGTTTTAAATGGAAAACACCTAGGAATATATAGAACTAGAGCTGAAAGCAAATTAGAGAGTAGAAAATGAGAAAGTAGACATGAATTCATTTCACACAAAATTAAAATTGAGGATTTTATTCAATCAACAATGTTACATATAAAAGTATCATAGTTGGTTTAAGAATAAGAAAATTATCTTAACCATACAAACAACTTGTTGAGGAAATATCTCAACTTTACCATACAAACAACTTGTTGAGGAAATATCTCAACTTTACCCCAAACTAGAAGATAATTGGTTGGAGAAAATCTCTTAACTAGATCTAACAACCTCATCAAACTTAGAAGTAAACAAGTACCGTAGGGATTTTCACTTCCTCACAATAAATAAAAATTACAACCATGTGATATGATGAAGATCCACATATTAATCATTAAGACAAGTAGGAATTAATCATTCCAACACCCCCTCTTAATGAGTACTTGTCTCAATATTTGTCAAATAATGTCTTCTTCAACATCTTAAACATTTCTAAAATCTTACAGGATTCGAACTCCATATTTTTGTCCCCTATTCTTCTGAAAGGTGTAATCTCCTCATTGTAGTCTTGGATCTATCCCGAACTATCTGGATAAGCAGTACCGACATACTTATCTCGCAACCCCAATGAGGCATAGTTTCTCCGATCCCCTACAACATATTCTACTATCAAACAACCATCCACCATGAGTTGAACCTGCACTAGATTCCTCCTCTGAACATGCAAATGCCTCAACTGCACTTCTGATTTTTGGAAACCCATCATCATTTATTTCACAATTAAAAATAATGTTTGATACTTATTAAAAACTCTAATAAAATTAAACTAATATAACTTCCTCTTCGGAGATACAAAGCAACAATTTGCTTACGTGGGACCTTCCTTCAATTTTGCAGATGTATTGATCGTTGGTAAACTTGATACAACTAACCATTTCCTGGTTCTTGACTATAGATATGGACTTTAGATCTAGGCAACATCTTCACTTTCCAACAACATGACAATTCTATTCTCACGCAGAGTGATGATGACTCCATTCCACGGTGGCATCTTCCTTTTCAGAAATCACATCTCATGCAAACTAATGGTTTCTATGGGTAGGAATGTGCACTTCACTATTTACTATCCGAGTATTCAAACAATGCACATTCATTCAATTCATTCAATTCTCAATTTTCAAGCACAATAGGACCATAGATTGATTTGACTAATCTTGCCAATGTAGTACGTTGTAAACTTATGAATTGTATCGGCACATAATCAATCACTAGCAATGAAAATTCAATAGATTTTCTCTTCATTCCCCTGCCAATCCAGATACACAAATATTGCGTATTTAATAGATCTTGCATTCACTCCTCTTGCATAGTTAACCAAGCAAAAGGTTTGGTGTATCTCCTGCATTTGGAACACATAGTGACTACGGCTCTTGTCTATGAAATCTATGCCCATAGATTCTAGGATACATTCACCGACCACCTCAACATCCTTCACAATCTCCATACTCACTGCAACAACATGTTTCAATATCCACACAAAATACACGGAAGAAATCACTCCACTCTCAACTTAAAAAACAATATACTCTCACATGCTAATCCTAATCTAATTCTAAATATTAACAAAGAATTAGACCTCAGATATATCACATTTTCCTATGCCCTCCAGGGAGTCAAGCCTAGTCCCACATATTTACAAAGGATTATACCTCATATCTCTCACATTTTTTTAGGCCCTCCTATGGGGGAGTCAAGCAAAATAGAGAGTATACATGAGTTCATTTCACACAAAACTAAAACTGAGTATTTTATTCAATCAAAATTTTACATATAAATATAAATATATCACAATTTGGTTTAAGATAGGCAAGTTATCTTAACCATACTAACAACTTGTTGATGAAATATCTCAACTTCACACCAAACTAGAAGATAATAGTTAGAGAGAATCTCTCAACTAGATCTAACAACCTCCTCAAACTTAGAAGTAAACAAGTCACGTAAATATTGTCACTTTCTCACAATAACCAAAAATTACAACCATATGATATGATGATTCCTCACAATAACCAAAAATTACAACCATATGATATGATGAAGATCCACATATTAATCATTAAGACAAGTAGGAATTAAGCATTCCAATAGGAGCAAACATCCAAAAAAAMAATAGACCGGAAAAATATACTACAAAGGATTTAAATGTGTCATAGACACTCTYACCCTTACCCCTTAAACCCAAAAGGAAAAATCATTRCAATAGTGATCTATGCACTTTTAAGTGAGAATATGATGCATTCTTACTAACTGRCACATTTTGCAAATGGCTTTAGCTCAAAGACAACCTTCAATCTTTAAACATGCCTCTTCTTCCAAGTTCCTCATACTTTACCACTGTCCYGCTTCTTCATTTCCTCTCAAACTCTCTTCTTYATTGAATGAATGCCCTTCTTCTCCACAGTTTTCATATTTAATAGGYTGCCTTAAAAAGCTAACCGTCACAATGGTTCATTTCATCTTCTAAGAAAAAATGAGTTATGAACTRTTCACTCAACTTTGCAAAATTGAATTTTGTTATTCTATAATTGAATTTTGTTATTTATTTAAAGGATCCATTTCAYATCATCAATGTTTATGTCAATTGTGAGGATCGCTACAATTGATTCTTTGTTTTCTCTAGACCTTGTATCATAGTAGAAAAAATAGATAAAAATATAAAATGAAATCCTAGTAGTTGGATTACGCTCATTTCATTATAGATAACAATCACATCTTCTAAGTTGTTGGAAATTTTACAAGTTAGAGTCAGCCACATGTTCAGTAATAATTAGAATCTGATCATACTATTTACAAACTTACCACTATATTAATCTAACATATCTTAAGAAAAGATAAGGTAAGGATTTACTAGAATCTCTCGTATGATGACACAATCTCTCCCAGTGAATGAAGCTCCAACTGAATAGTGAAGTGGAAGTATTGTGCATTTTGAAATGACAACTAATTAGGTGTATGTTATGTTGTTATGGACAAACTTGTGTTCACCATGCAACACAATTTCATAGGTAGATAGGATAATTTTATTAATGTCAAGAAATGACTAAAGACTAGGTCAATGGGTCTAGAATATACACCAATTAACATTAAACTATGGGTGTCTATAATCACTCCTAAATGTTAAAAGATGAAAAGTTACATATGAAAGTGCAAGAAAAGAAAACAAGTGCATGAGAAAGAGTGAACCAAAAAGGTAAACCCTAGAAAGACAGAAAACACTACTCAATATCAGAGATAAAGGTAGAAGTAGAGAAGGAAGAACACAAATTTGTGTTAATATCCATCATTGTGAAGGAGCTGATGCAAACCCTAATAATGTCCTCTAAGGAGAGCGCAGGGCTGAGAGGGCCTAGCTACATGAACCTAAGAGGATCCTAGGAGTAGTCCATCAAAACTATCCTAACATCCATGGGTGAAGAGAAAAATCATGGAAGTCTACATGCTCAATCAAGGCTAAGGAGAAACACCACGAGCAGGTATGGTCCTATGACTTTGCAAAGGTGAAAAATATACCAACTGACTGCGAGGATGTCCGTTGTCTCACAGATATGATTTCATCCACATCCATGGCTAAGAAGTCTACATAACACTTAGCACCTCTAGTCAGTGAAATAGATTGGAAAAAATAGGTTATGCAATGAGTAAAAAAGAAGAGGTTATAAGCCTAGTGGTGTAGGGTCTTGAAAATTCTCACAAGGTAATTCCTCTATAAGTGATCACATATCCTATTTATAAATCTATACATCTAGCAAGAAGATATCAAAAGATGGTGGTAAGAATCCCTCCATGATCATGGAATAGGTAGTGATATCTCCCCTAAATATCACAATATATGGGACATATAAAGAAAATGTTTCTTAATTTACATCTTCCCAAATATAGTGCAACTAACAAATATTCTCCACTCACAATATTTTGTGATATTACTCTAACCCACAAGTAGTGGGAACAAACCCGCAAATAACTGAGCATAATCTTGAGGCATTGTGACCAATGGCATCAGATGTAATCAATAAAGACAATGAGGTTGTCCTGATGCTGCAAAAAATTCTCATAATAGAAGGCCATGTTGGGGCCAAGAGTTTGAGGGAGGAAAATATAAGTTATTTGAATGTAATTCCATAATCTATCATTCCTAACCTCCATGTTGATCTCCCCTTTTGAAGGGAGGAGGTGACCTCAAGGGAAGGAGGTTCTAAATAGAAATACAATTTGATTAGAGCAAAGAAGCCTCAAACAACCAACACCAACTATGTCTGGAGAGGCTTAAGATAACAATCCACTTTGAAGAACAAAGGACTAGATAAGGGTGTTACCCCTTATTTTGGAAAGGGGTAACCTTAGTGAATTTCTTCACTAGCCCTTGTATTTTGAGCTTTGCATAGTGGGGGTACTTGTTTATTTCATGGATATTGATGGAGGATTTGACGACATGTTGACTAATTATATGGTGATTGAGGAACCCTAGGGTTTAAGGATGGCATTTGCTTCACTTAGATTTTTGGGCATCTTCACAATTCCCAAGGCAATTGACATTTAGCGATGTAGCTCATGGTTCCCAAGGCATTGGTCACATGATTTGAGGCATTTTGGGTTATGTTCACCTGCATTGGTCACCTCTTGACATGCCACATTCACTACTCATGAGATTTCTCTTCCTTCATCACCTTTGAAGTTGTTCTTTACTTATTTTGAGGGTTGACCCCTTGGGGGACTATCTTCTAGCTACTCTAGCACGTGAGGACATCATTTGAATTGGAGAGGGTCATTCCATGATTGGTTAAGGTTACTTGCTTGATATGAGGACATTATTTTACCATGGAGACCTCACACTTTCTTGTTGGAGTTGATTTAAAGGAAGCCACCCACTCATAGAGGGTTATTTCCTTCCTTGTTAAGCACCCTCTCATTAGAAGACTCATGTGCCCACATTCTAGGACACTAGAGAATTTGCATTGCACTTTTAAGGAAGGTTTTCAACCCTCATGCATGACTTATGAATTTTGTTTGGAGAAGCAACCCCCTTTGGAGGGTTTTATTTCATGATCTTGAGGGCGTTTTTCACTAGGGAGGCTTGTACATTCACATCTAAGGAATCCTAGGACTCTTCCATTTAATTTTGATGAAGTTATGGAGCATCTACACACTTTGGGAGGGCCTTTGGAGGCTAATGTTGCACATTGGAGCCACATCCATCCTTCTTTAGAGGGGACGTCCTTCTCTCTTGGGTTATTTTCACCTTGATCATTGTACATGTGGCTTGACCACATTATCTTATGTGTGTATCTTTGCACCTATGGAAACATGGCTATTCCTAGTAAAATATGTTCATGAATTACTTTTTCAAGACTATTCCTAGTAATAGATGTTCATAGGATATGGTCCCTATTTTAACATCCTAATCAAAGGACGATAAAGTTTCTCCTTTTGGATAGATGCAAAAACCGATGAGATCCTTGGAGGAATGTGGTTTTTGGGGTCTTCATATCTTTCTCTCAAACCCTGACATCCCCTCTTTGAATCACAAGCAGAGAAAACTAAAAGAGTTCTGGTGTGGGTGAAATTCTCGAGACTTCCTCTTATGTTTTGGAGTGTGGATTTGCTTAAAGAGTTGGGAGATCAATTAGGAAAAAAAATTAAGGTCAATGAATCTTTTATTTCCATCTATGACCAAGCTATTGCATGAATTTTGGTTGAGATTGACACCAAGGAGGGACTTTATGACTGTGTGGTCTTGAAAAATGATGGAAAGACTCATACCGAGATTCTAGACTACCAAAACTTGCCATTTTGTTTTTTTCGGTGCCATGAACATGGTCATGTTGTGAATGAATGCTCAAAGCCTTTCACCTGGAAGGTTTGGAGAAAAAGGGAGACTTCAACAACAAAATATTCAAGTATGGTATCTCAGTTAGTGGGGATTATGACCCACAGAAATGCGACTATGTAAACTACTAAGGATGATTCTCATTTTAGGCCAGGACATTCTTTGGATCCAAAGGCATGGGAAGCTGATAATTTTGAGAAGAATATGGGTTGTCAAGATCCAGAGTCATGGGTGATCCAGATTATTTTCAGCATGAAATGAGAGCAGAGATATAATAAATAAATGTACAGAGATATCTCGGATATCCAATAATATTAAATAAATATATCAGAGATGCGACCATAAACACAGAGATACAATAATACACAATTTCTATTAATGAGCGAAATGTACAAAATTGTAGAAATACAGAGTCAAAGACTCGCTAGAATGGTGGCAACTTATCTCTCAGAAGAGATGTGACGGATACTCAAATTCACAATAATATGGTTACAATAAGTATCTAAAGGACTTTTTAACATAAAGAAAATCCAAAACCCTATCCCTAGAAGATGAAAAGCCAACAATTTTGTGGACCCCGTTTTGGGTAGTTTGGTGTATCAACTTCCCGGGAGCATAACTTTGGCATACAATATCTATTTGGGCTGCACGATAGCTCATTGGAAAGGTATCATTGAGGAGATTCATTTTTGGGGATCATATAGAGCCTTAATTTATTATTGAGGTGCTATATCTCAAAAAAAACTTAATTTAGGCCCTCAAAATGGCCCTAGAAGTTTAAGAACCGAAAAACTGCTAAAAATAGTAATTTGCCAGAAGACTATTTTGAGCCAGTTGGAATAGGTGGGTGGCCACCGATATCCACCTGGATCATTCCTCCCTCCTTAGGAAGCAATGGTCTCCATTGCGTTGAGTGCCCAAGGGAGATGGAAAATCATTTACTGAATCTACATCTTGATGAGTTGCTTGCCTTACTGGAGAAGTTGCGCTGCTTAGTTTATTGAAGGTTGTCACAAACCTATGGTTGGAAGGGTTGGACCTTTTTAACCAGTCTAGATACATGACATGCTTGTGTGTATAAGGAATATTTATGCTTCGATGCAATCTTGTCGACCTGTTTCTATTGGATAGAAGGTGCTTGGACCAAGGCTGCAGTGGTTGTAGTGTCCTTTTGTTCACATTTTGAATAGATTGTGAAGAAGATGAATTTTGTAATATGAGATACTACCTTGCAACACTGTTTAGGTGAGACAATAGTCGAAACTAAATCTGGTATCCTGTAGAGATGAACCCTCAAAGTAACAATGACATTATGGGGTTGAGACTCATAAATAACATGGCACTTCCCCATATATGGATGGCCCAACAGAACATCAAAGACATCCAGTGGGGAAACATCACATAATACCTCATCCTTGAAGGGATGGATGTCATATGAAAATTGACATTGTTGGTTGACACAAAGATCTTGTCCCTAGCGAAGCCACTCGATGTTGTATGGTTGTGGGTGAAGTGTTGTTGACAATCCCAACTATTTGACAACCTTTGCAGAGATGAGGTTCTTTTTGCTTCTGCTATCAACAATGAAATGTAGTGGGGTCTGTTTCACCCACATCTGTGAATGAAAAAGGCACTCCCCCTCTTCAGGATCTGCTAGTTCTTCTAGTTGAATTGTTGCGGTCGTGAAAATATTAGAGGGGTCTACGTCGATGATCTGTCCTCTACCAAGATTTTATGAATCAGATTCTGAATCAGGTTCAACTCCTTATCTTTGATCTTGACCACCAATGACTATTTCGAACGACATTCATCGGTGTCGTGCCAGGGGATTTTTTGGAAATCACACCATTTTCCAGTGTCCTTCTTCATCTTTCCATTACCCTTCTTTTCCTGTGGCTTGGACTGGTTTTTTGAAGGCTGTTTGTTAGGGTTGTCTTTACCATAATTTGGTTGTTGCAGATTTTCATATGAGAACTCCTACTTGTTCTGGTTCTTAAATTTCTACTCAGTTTTAACAATATATCGATAAGCAACACCAAATGATGAAATTTCCAGAAAATCCATTTCAGTCTGGATGTATCTGTGTAGAGCCCCACGGTATTTCAGAACTAGATGTCGCTTGGAGTATTTGATACCCAACTTGGTACATAAGGTATGGAAGGTATTGATGAACTCCGACACTGATTGGCCCCTCTCTTGCTGCAATGTGGTCCATCTCATGTACTGGTCGTCATAGTTGTCAACGGGGTAATATTTTTCCTTGACCGCATCCACAAAAAAATACCAAGTGGGCTCGACCCTATATATTCCAGAATCCTTTGTGGAAATTTTCTCCCAGTAAGTTTCCCACCAATGTTTGACATGGGGGAGAGCCTTAAGGAGTGTGAAAGTGATATTTTCCCCGTCGAAGAAATTATGAACATAGAAATAACCTTCTAGCAAATTTAACCATTTTTCTAGGGCATCTGCATCTATCTGTCCTTCAAATATGGGAATATAAAAATTAACATGTACCTTGAAAGGAGAGGTGCCTCCAAAGTGGTTGCTTGATAAAGACTCACCTTTTTTTATTGGCAGGCATTGAAGGATGCGGAAAAAATTCTCCATCATTTCGTCCCTCTGTCGCGTGAGAGCTTGCTCAAGCAACAAATTAATAGAATCACCTGCTATGTCATTTTTATTTTATTCTGTCATGGAGGGTTTCTTGGGTGTGCGAGAGCAATTTTCCTAATGAGAGACAAGCTTGAGATCCAACTTTCTATACTCAAACCTCGTCAGGGACATGCATTGAAAAGATGATCAAGAGTAACCTGTTCTGATAACACTAATCCAGATTATTTTCGACACGAAATGAGAGAGAAGATATAATAAAGAAATGTACAGAGATATCTTGGATATCCAATAATATAAAATAAATATATCAGAGATGCGACCATAAACACAAAGATACAGTAATACACAATTTCTATTAATGAGCGAAATGTACAAAACTGTAGAAATATACAGTGAAAGACTCACAAAAATGGTGGCAACTTATCTTTGAGAAGATATGTGACAACTAATCACATTCACAAGAAGATGGTTACAATTAGGCTCTAAAGACATTTTTAACATAAATAAAATCCAAAAACCTAACCCCAGAAGATGAAAAGCCAACAATTTTGTGGACCTCATTTTGGGTAGTTTGGTGTATCAACTTCCCAGGGGCGTAACTTTGGCATACGATCTTTGTTTGGAGCGCACAATAGCTCATTGGAAGGGTATCATCGAGGAGATTCATTTTGGGGGCTCAATCAAAGTATTTGTTTTTAATCGAGGTGTCGATCCAGGAAAAAAAATTCATTTAGGCCTTCAAAATGGCCCCGGAAGTTTAGGAACTGAAAAAATGCTAAAAATAGTAGGTTGCCAGAAGACTGTTTTGAGACAGTTGGAATAGGTGGATGGACATCGATATCCAATTGGATCATTCCTCCCTCCTTAGGAAGCAATGGTCTCCATTGCGTTGAGTGCCCGAGGGAGAGGGAAAAGTGTCTACTGAATTTGCATCTTGATGAGCTGCTTGCCTTGCTGGAGAAGTTGTGTTGCTTAGCTTGTTGAAGGTTGTCAAGAACCTGTGGCTGGAAGGTTTGGACCTTTTAAACTAGTCTTTATACATGATATGCATGTGTGTAGAAGGAATATTTATGCTTTGCTGCAATATTTTTGACATGCTTTTGTTGGATAGAAGGTGCTTGGACCGAGGCTGCAATGGTTGTAGTGTCCTTCTATTCACCTTTTGAACAGATTGTGAAGAAGCTAAATTTTGTAGTATGAGATACTACCTTGCGGAACTATTTAGGTGGGATAGTAGTTGGAACTACCTTTGGTATCCTGTAGAGATGATCTCCCAGAGTAACAATGACACTACAAGGTCAAGACTCATAAATAGCATGGCACTTCCACGTATATGGTTGGCCCAAGAGAACAACATAGACATCCAACGGGTCAACATCACATAATACCTCATCCTTGAAGGGATGGATGCCGTATGAAAATCGACATTGTTGGCTGAAACAAAGATCTCATCCCTGGCGAAGCCACTCGATGTTATATGGATGTGGGTGTGATGTTGTCTACAATCCCAACTATTTGACAACCTCTGTAGATGAGGTTCCCTTCACACACATATGTGAATGAAAAAGGCGGTCCCCCTCTTCAGAATCTGTTGGTTCTTTTGGTTGAATTGTTGTGATCATGACAATAGCAGTGGGGTCTGCTTCGATGATTTGTCTTCTACTAGTATTTTCTGAATCAGATTATGAATCAGGGTTCAGCTCCTTGTCTTTAGTCTCGGACACCAATGACTTTTTTGAGCGACATTCATCGATGTTGTGCCAGGGGATTTTGTGGAAATCACATCATTTTCCAGTGTCCTTCTTTATATTTTTGTTATGCTTCGTTTCTTGTGGCTTGGACTAGTTTTTTGAAGGCTAGTTGTTAGGGTCATCTTTACCATACTTTGGATGTTGTGGATTTACAGACTCGAACTCTCGCTTGTTCTGGTGCTTAAATTTCTGCTCGATTTTAACAACATATTGATAAGCATCACCTAGTGATGAGATGTCTAGAAAATCCATTTCAGTTTGGATGTATCTGTGTAGAGCCCCACGGTATTTCAGAACCAGATGTCCCCCTCTTTAGGATCTGTTGGTTCTTCTGGTTGAATTGTTGTCGTCGTGACAATAGCAGTGAGGTCTATGTCGATGATCTATCTTCTACCAGTATTTTTTGAATCAGATTCTGAATCAGGGTTCGACTCCTTGTCTTTGATATCGACCACCAATGACTATTTTGAGCGACATTCATCAGTGTTGTGCCAAGGGGTTTTGTAGAAATCTTACCATTTTCTAGTCTTCTTCTTTGTCTTTCCGTTACCCTTCTTTTCCTATGGCTTGGACTGGTTTTCTGAAGGCTAGTTGTTAGGGAACTCTTTACCATACTTTGGTTGTTGTGGATTTGTAGACCTGAACTCCCACTTTTTCTGGTGCTTAATTTTTGCTCGATTTTAACAACATATCAATAACCAACACCCAGTGATGAGATGTCCAGAAAATCCAATTCAGTTCGAATGTATCTATGTAGAGACACATGGTATTTTAGAACCAGATGTCACTCAGAGTCTTTGATACCCATCTTGGTGCACAAGGTATGGAAGGTATTGGTGAACTCTAGCACTTCTTGGCCCCTCTCTTGCCGCAGTGTGGTCCATCTCATGTACTGGTCATCATAGTTGCCAACAGGGTAATATTGTTCCTTGACTGCATCCACAAAAAAAATCCAAGTGGGATTGACCCCATATATTCCAGACTCCTCTATGGAAATTTTATCCGAGTAATTTTCCCACCAATGTTTTACATGGGGGAGAGCCTTAAGGAGTGCAAAGGTGATCTTTTCCCTATTAGAGAAATAACCTTCTAGCTGATTTAACCATTTTTTTAGGGCATCCGCATCTATATATCCTTCAAATATGGGAATATCAAAATTAACTTATACCTTGAAAGGCGAGGTGCCTCCAAAGTGTCTTCTTGATGAATATGTGCATGTTGTTATCGACAGGCATTGAAGGATGTGGGAAAAATTCTCCATCATTTCATCCCTTTGTCACGTGAGAGCTTGCTCAAGCAACAGATTAATAGAATCCTCTACTCTGTCATTTTTCTTTTCTTCCACCATGGAGGGTTTCTTGGGCCTGCGAGAGTGATTGTCCTCAAGAGAGACAATCTTGAGGCCCAACTTTCTATACTCGGACCTCGTCAGTGACATGCACTGAAAAAACGATCAAGAGCAGCCTGCTCTAATACCACTAATCTAGATTATTTTTGACACAAAATGAGGGAGGAGATATAATACAAAAATGTACAAATATATCTCGGATACCCAATAATATAACAAAAATATATCATTGATGCGACCATAAACACAGAGATACAATAATACACAATTTCTATTAATGATCGAAATGTACAAAATTGTAGAAATACATAGTGAAAGACTCGCTAGAATGGTGGCAGCTCATCTTTGAGAAGAGATCTGATGACTACTCACATTCGCAAGGAAATGGTTACAATGAGGCTCTAAAGGCCTTTTTAACATAAATAAAATCCAAAACCCTAACCCTAGAAGATGAAAATCCAACAGTTTTGTGGACCCCGTTTTGGGTGGTTTGGTGTATCAACTTCCCGGGGGCGTAACTTTGGCATACTTTTGGTTTGTTTGGCAGGCTCATAATAGGATGGAACTCTTCATTAACCCTTTTAAAATCCTTCTCTATTTGTCTAGGGATCAACATGGAATCACAAGTAAAGAAATCAATCATCCTCTTATTGTGATGAACGTGTATGGATCGTATGATGGAAAACAACAATTCTAGGGTTGGTTTTTTTCTCTCAAAGTTCTTGACTCCATGTAGGTTATTATTGGTAGGGATTTGAATTTCACAAAAATCAATGATGACATATGGGGTGCCAATGCTAGGGTGAATAGATTGGCAAACTAATGTGTACATCAATTTTAGGAAAATATTTTGTTCAATGTGGAGTCGATCATATTAAGGCCCATATGAAGAAACAATAGATAAGGGAATGATAGTGTTTTAAAGAGAATTGGTTGATTCCTAACCTATGAACAACTTTTACAATTGGATGATAGGTGTAGAAACTAGGTGGCGATAGGTGGTTTCTTAGATCACTATCCCATACTACTACAGTTGGATCATAATGAGACAAAGTCGAAGATCCCTTCTAAATTCAACTCAGGTTGGTTGGTAGAAGATGAGTTCCAAGAATTTGTAAGGAGTAACTAGTCAATTTATGACCCATCTCTTCATATGTTTGTTAGTGAGCAATTCACAACATCATTAAAAAGGATAAAGAAAAGGGTTGTGCCCTGGGAAGCTGAATGTCACAAGATAAGAGATAAATTATTATGCAAGGTTGGGGAAGAGATTGCATTTCAGGAGGTGGTCAGACTTAAAGCATTTGAAGCACGCAAAACAAAGTTATTGCTAGACTGTGAAGTAGAATGGCACCTTAAGAGAAGGTCCATCTGGATTTATTTGGGCGATGAAAACACAAGATTTTTCCACCAGTTTTCATGACATAGACAGATTGTAAATACAATATTGGATATTCAAAATGAGGAAGGTGAAACTATGAGAGATTTTAACATCTTAGCTACTCTTGGAGTGAAAAAATTTGAATTACTTTTCCATGAACCTCAGAAGGTATTTATTGTAGAAGTAATCAAATTGTGCTCCTTTTTTCCCCAACTTGCCATTGAAGAAGACAACTAGGATTTGATGGCTGAAATTATGAAGGAAGAAATATTGGTGGTTATATATTCCTTTTAAAAATATATGAGTCTAGGCCCAAATGGTTGGTCTATTGAATTCTATCTTGGATTCTTTGATTTATTGGGTGATGATCTAATTTGGGTGGCTAAAGAAGTTAGACAAAATGGGAAGTTACTTGGCTCATTCAACACATCCTTCATTGCACTAATCCCCAAAAACCTTCTATGATTTTTTTTATGATATCACTTTGCAACTGCATTTACAAAATTTTGTCTAATGTTATTGTAGTACGTTTGAAAAAATTATTGTTAAAGGCTATATCAATGGAATAATTTGGGTTCCTTGAAGGTCGATTCATTCATGAGGCAACATGATATACATAGGAAGTGATTCACACCATCAAGAAAAACAAGAAAATGGTTATGGAGATGAAAAATGACCTATCCAAGGTAAATGATCACTCATGTTGGTTTTACTTGAGATTAATGTTGATTCATATTGGACTAAACCTACATGTGGTTGATTGGATTATTGGATGTGTCATGTTAGTTACATTTCCAACTCTAATAAATGGAGCAGATTATCCCTTCTTTAATCCAACTTGAGGCTCGTATCAAGGGTGCCCTCTATCCCCTTATTTATTTCTACTAGTGGTTGAGGGCTTGAGTAGAGTGATTATTGTAGCTAGGAAAGAGGGAAAACTTATTGGTATCAGGGTTAGTGGTTTAGAATATATCACCCACCTTTTGTTTGTTAATGATGTACTTTTATTTGGTCATGGTTCTGTTAGGGAGGCACAATCGTACAAAGAAATTCTGGATCTATTTTGTAAGGAAATGGGTATGGAGGTCAACCTTCTAAAATCCTCCATTAGTTTCAATTAGATACAAGATGAAATAACATAAAGGATTAATCATCTCCTACACTTCAGATTGGTTTAGCTCAAGGA
>SNQJ01S0075563.1:5416-17261 GCA_010110895.2 Picea sitchensis
CAACATGATGTATACTATCCATCCATGGGTGTTGTATCTGCATGTGCATTTTCCTTCATGTCCAAATAACTTCATCAATCTTGTGGTCCAAAACCCATGACTAGGGTTGACATCAATGACAACAACCAATCTTCCAACATGTAGCTCAAACTTTAAACCATGGGTGTTATATGATGTTTGTGTGAAGAGTTATAAGTTTATTTGTTGTGGATGGTTGATGAAGTATGTGTCTACTAATGTTTATGTGCTCAAGGAAACTATTGATTTCCCTTAAGTCTCAATTTATTTTCTATAGCAAGGTTGTAATCTAAGGTAGAGCTATGTGAGCTTAATTTCTAAAGAATTGATCCTTTAATTAACATCGTTTAGTATTAAACTAATGTTTATGGTGTTTTATTCATGCATTGAAGCTTGGGAGAAATCCTTTAGAGGAATTATTGTTCATCGATCCAAGTTTTTGAGACTAAAACTACATGAAGAACTGAGTGGACTATCCCGATTTGAAGGGACTGCGAGTTGGATTCTCGCTGGTACGTGGATTGATTTAATCCTACACCATTTCCTATGTATGATCCATCAACAAGGACTTAATAGAATTCATAAGCCTCAATGAATTAATGAACAAAATCAAATAAATATCAGTGGAATCAACTAAGTGTTGGCAGTTAATTTCTCCATTCATCAATAATATTAACAAAGGTGGATTGTTCATTTTCCTATAGATCTATGCCCATCGATTGATTGGTTCATTAATGATGGAGTTTTAGTGCCCATTGGCACTTTGTCCAGATAAATCGTCAACACTTTGTCTTGAGTGTTCATTGACGATGTTTGCATCGATTGTTTATTGCATCGACAATTGAGCCTTTGTGTTAGTTCTCCCCAATGCACAACAACGATCCTTGATCGTCGATGAAGGAGGAGGCTAATGTGGCCTAGTCATATAGGATACATGGAAATAAGTTGATGTGGTTGGACACATGAAAATGTGTTCACATGGCATGATGCATCGTAGTATACTGAAGTGGAATGACACATGGAAATTGACATGGCGCAACACATGGGTGCTGACATGGCATGGCACATGCATCAATGGGTTGAGTTTTGTGTTCATCAATGGTTTGGTATGATGTCTCATTGATTTTTTTAGTGTGATGCTTCATTGATAGATATGGGTTGATTCTTTATCGACATGTTGATCAGTTTTACCCAACAACATCAGAGAAATTGTGTGGGTTATTTATGACCCTTATACCTTGGCCAACCTGACCATCAACCGTTGACACTTTCCTAAGGCTATCCATCGACACATTTGAATCGATGACCCATCGACCTTGTGAGAAGGGAGGATCTTCATCGAATGGCACATGTGAGGTAGGTCCACCTGGATTCCCATGGATTGATAACATCATCTTGCATGTGTGGAGAAAGTCCACATGGACATGAGGACATCACCCTAAGGATATTTTGCATGAGAACATTAAAGGTCCATAAATTTCTATCCAGAGCTCAAAATGGAGCATAAAGACAGTCATTGGCGTAGCACATCTGACCCCCTAAACCTCTCTTAGGTTGGTAGGATATTAATAATTTTTCCTTGTCAACTCAACTTGGATATGATCCTACGGACTATAGATATATTTTGCTCTCTAATAAATTTTCAATGAATGTCACCATGCCTAAATCCGATGTTTAGATATAAATATGTAGCCTCCCGAATATCCTAGCGCTCGTTATCAAAATCCATCTCACTTCCATGTAGCATCCGCGTGCCTTCCTACCACTTGTACCATCTAATGTGGTACTGACACAATGTCGATGTAGCACATGCCCTTAACTCATCATTCCAAGTTTCCGACTTTGAAAAACCTTTCATCGTCGTTGGGGCTCTACCCTCGTGGAAAATCAAACAATCAAAATTGAATGTTCTAACAATGAACCACCCATCGGACCCATCCCATATCCGACAATTCTCAATTTTGACCTTCAATGGCTCCAATCCCATTGACACCCTTATCTTGCACGCCGAATAACGTCCCTGTCCTCGATCTTTCTTATGGTGGTCAGGTGGGACCCACAAGGATCCTCGACCTTTCTTACGGTGGTCAGGTGGGACTCACAAGGATCCTTGACCTCGATTTAATATTTCTCACCTACCGATCAATGACCATCATTTAGTATTAATATCTCATCGTTGTCATCATGTTCCCATCCTTACCTCTGGACCGTGCTCGACATCCCCCGTTGAATGGATGAGATCTGACTATATCTAGATCTGACGGTCGAGATTGCTAGTAGATTCATAAGAGCTTCCAATCCCCATCTCAGACCACTAAAATTTATCATCCACTCCCTTGGTGACACATGTCATCACTAAGGATACTTGTCTGTCGATTTGGCATGCTATGTCAACATGACATCATAATCCCTTTCCATACTTACACGAGGCTAGGACAATCTATGGCTGAGATTAATTCTCACCTACATATCGATTGATGACTCTCATCACTCATCAAGCCTTTATCATTTTCGACACTTATATGGGCTCAAAACTCACTTCACCACCTTTCTATTCCTCGACAATGATGCATATCACATCAACAATCTTGATCTTGTCTAAGTCATTCCTGACTGGTCAATAATCCTCGTCCCGTCTTCCAGGACTTCATCGTTGTCGAACTTTATAAAAATATAGACACTTATCCACTCCCAATGATGATGCCTTTCCTAATAAAGGGTTGATATTTACTCACCCTACTGAATTAATGGCTGCAATTGCATAGTATTTTATATTGGTTTAAGGGTCTAACTTCGGGTCTTACCCATTTTCAGGGTTCTGAGCAGGCCTTTAAAAGTTGCAAAAATTTTCTAAGAGCATTGTAGGTCTATCAAACTCATTATATACAATATTCTTGCATATATTTCAAGATATCCACAAAAGGATTAGGGTTTCCTTAGGATTCAGGGTCCTTCATTCCTCATAGAAACCTCTCCGACATCATGGAAACAACACCACCTGGTAAATGAAGCTTTTGTCGATATCTTGCAAACTTTCCTCTCAAGGTTGCAAGGTTCATAAGGACATAGATTGTTTATAATGGTTCATTTTACAATTTAATAGGTTAAACATGGGTAACATAAAGCATGTTAGAATGGCTTGAGAATTCCATCCATATACCAAAAGAATTTGCATTTCCCATTTAAATCACATAATGACATAATTGAAATATTCATACATAGTTAAAGAAATCAAGTTAAATACTTATCTGATCAGGGAATTTACCAATACCAACTGACTGAGAGAGGATGCCTTTCCTCCCAACCTTAGGCCTTACTATAGAATTCCTTCCCACAGTACGCCACCCATGTTCCAAGCCATGGTACCACAAGGGTAATGATTCAGTTGGTTCCAAAACTAGATGATCTAGGAAGGTTACTCTCCTTCCTCCTCTGACAAAAATAGAAGTTACCTCCTTCCCATTGAGCTCAGGGTATCTACAGGTTTATCGGGTGTTTTATCAACTGGATTTCCTCTACACAAGAGAGTCCCTTCTCTACTAAACAATCCATCAGTCTAGTAATGTCGGTTTATGTCTAGTAAGTACCAATGTCGGTTTATGTCTAGTAAGTACCAAGTTGTAGTTTTTTATTGCTCCAGTCTGGATCTGGGTCTTCTTTGCTTTAGCGTGATCATCATAAAATTGGACAAGATTCCTATATTCCTCAAGGAAATATCTCCACTTTCTTCTTTCTTCAATCATTTTTCACTGCACCTTTTTCTTTGTGAGTCTACCACTCATTGGTTCTTTCTTAGGTTTTCTCTTCTTAGCTCTCGTCTGCTCTGTTTTCTCACGTCACACTCGATTACTCACCGTGCTCTTCTCTATTGGTCTATATGTGTGCACACACTCCTCATATTTTGTTTGGTTGTGTGTTTTCTCCCCTCTATCTATCTTCTGTTGGTTGTATGGTGGTTTTTTCCACCTTTGGTATCTTCTTCCTCCTATCCTCTCGAGATTCTCGTATCCTCCCTATAGATGCAACCCATAGTCCACAGTTCCTATTCTGAACGGGCAAGTCCGGGGTATCATGTTGTCAGGTCATTCAATTGGCCCCTTTATTCTTCAAAATACCAATCTCTCATAATTATTAACTGCTTCAACCACATCCCCGACCTTCCATAACTATTCATGTGGCTCCATTTAGCTCGGTTACGTTGGAAGGTGTAAAATTATGCTTTGCAAGCATAAGGTAGCTTGCTAAACCAAATTTCTATTTTCTTCACAAAAATAACTCAACTCCACCTACCCAACCACTTGGTCAATTGCCCGATTCATAAATTCCCACCTGTGTATCATGGCTAGTACTTTTCAAGGCTATTCCATCACAGTTAGCAGTTTTGGTGTTTTCATTAAATAAAAACATGATTACATTCTTCATAAACATAAATATATGAAGTATTAGCATAATTACAATCTTGGGGTAAAACAAGGTGTTACATTCCCCTCCCTCTTAAAGAAACATCGTCCTCAGTGTTTGAAACACCATGTGTATACATTCATATGAAAAAAAAATTGGTATTCCATTATCATGGCATCCTCCATCTCCCATGTAGCCTCATCTTCTTCGAAGTGCTTCCATTTCACCTTTACATGCACAATGGATCAATTTCAGAGCATTGTTTCTCTCATGTCTAGGATGTGTTGAGGTTCAAGCTGAAATTCTCCCTATGGTTCCACTTGTATCACAGTCCAATAAATAATATGATTAGAATCATGTACATATTTATTTAACAAAGACACATGGAACACATTATGAGATTTAATATTAGGTGGTAATGCAAGTCTGTATGCTACTGGCCATATTCTCTCCAGGACTTCAAATGTTCCACAATATTGGGGTGCTAACTTAGAACACATTCCCATTCTCAAGGAACTTCTTTTGGGTTTTACTCGAAGATACACATGGTCCCCTACTTTGAACTCTCTCTTTCTATCTACATAGTTCTTCTGTCTATATTGGGAGACTTTCAGACTCCACCTTATTTTAACCATTTCGTGTTCCATCTTCTTTGACAATTTTGGCCCAAGTGTAATTTTTTCCACTCGAATATCCCAGCTGAATGGAACTCTACACTTCCTACAATATAGAACCTCAAATGGGCTCATCTTCAATGATTCCTGATAACCATTGTTGTATGAAAATCTTACCATGGGTAGATACTCTTCCCACTAATTAGGATGATGCATAACATGCATCCTCAACATGTCCTCTAATATTATGTTCAGTCTCTCGTTCTAACCATCTGTTTGAGGATGGTAGGACGTACTAAACTCCAATTGTGTTCCCAATCCTACAATCAATATTTTCCAAAAACTTGAATTGAACTTAAAATATATGTCTAAGACTATGGTCTTAGGTAAACCATGCAATTTGAAAATTTCTTTTATGAAAACATTAGCAACATCTATGGCTTTGAAAGTAGAATTAATAGGACTAAAATAATTTTCATTTATCAACTTGTCCACTACAACCATGATTGCATCATGTTGCTTGATTATCTTTGGTAGACCCATAATGAAATCAAGGGAAATCATTTCCCATTTCCACTCAGGAATTTGCAAGGGATGCAATAACCCAACAAGATGTCTATGCTCCACTTTTACATGTTGAAAATCCAAGAATTTAGCTATGTTTTGAGAAATGTCCTGCTTCATTCTAGGCCAATAATACAATTTTCTTACTGTTGTCACCATTTTTCTAGTAACCAAGATGACCTACATATGGTATCTTATGGAACTCCTCCATAACTAGATGTCTCAAATATATTGAATTAGGCATGTACCATATGTTATTACACAACAACATACCATCAAATCCAAGTTGATACCCTTCATACTTCTTTTCCTCTTGTTGTAACCCTTCTTTCACTTGAGTGCAAAATTCATCTTCCTGCAAGAGGCTTTTAATCCTCTGCTTGATGTCAGACTCTCCTACACTTGCTTCTGCTAAGTGTATAACCTTCATAGTTTAAATAAGCGTGTATTTCACTCTATTTTCCTTTTCTTTGATGTGTTTGATTTCATATTCAAACTCCTTGATCAACGCCATCCACCTGGCCCGTCTAGCATTCAACCTTGACTGGTCGAATAAATAATTTATACCACAATGGTCTATCATTAGGACAAATATTCTTTCGAGCAAGTATTTCCTCCACATATTCAATGCAAGCACAATTTATTCCAACTCCAAATCGTGGGTAACATACTTCTGCTCATGATCATTCAACTTTCATGATCCATAACAAATCACCTACCCTTCTTGCATAAGTACTCCACCGAGTCCTCCTTTGCAAGAATCTCTGCAAACCAAGAAATCATTTTCAGGGTCTGCAATCTTCAAAACATGGGAATTAGTTAGAAGCTATCTTCACACTCTGGTGTTGATACAAATCTCTTCCCCTTTCTTTGCAATGAGGTAATAGAATTACTGATCTTGGAAAATCCCTTTATGAACCTTTTGTAATACTCATTCAATCCCATGAAGGATCTTAATTCTGTGACATTCTTGGGGGTAGGCCAATCCATGATTGCCTTGATATTTTTAGGATATACTGCCACTCCTTTTGCTGAGATTATGTTTCCTAAATACTGGATTTATTTTTTAAATAAATCACACTTTCTGAACTTAGTGTACAACTAGTGTTCTCTCAACACCTATAAAAACATCCTCAGATTCTCTTCATGCTCTTCTCTATTCTTTGAAATAATTTATGAGCACACTATACATTAGACACATGAATGTGGCTAGTGAGTTTGTAATCCCAAATGGCACCAACAAAAAATCAAAGTTCTCATAACTTGTTCTAAAGGTTGTCTTGTGGACGTCCTCATCCTTGATTTTGAGATGGTGATATCCTGATCTCAAATCGATATTTTAGAAAACCACAACTCCTCTAATTTGACCAAAGAGATCGCCTCTCCTAGGAAAATGATACCTTTTCTTGATGGTCATCTTCTTAAATTGACTATAATCAATACACAATATCAAGGTACCATATTTCTTCTTTAAAAATAGGGTTGGCGCTCCACATGGAGATACACTCATACTAATGTAACCCTTGTCCAACATTTCCTTCAACTACACCTTTAGATCCACCAAATCTGGTGTGTGTTGATATTATGGTAGCTATGGGAGGTATTTACCTCCACGTGTAAACCTGACAAGAATAGAATATTCCGGGAGGCAAGAAGAAACCCTAATTAATTGGTTAATAACCCTAGAAGACAAGTCGGCTCAAGAGAATGACTTGTATTATGTTATTAGCCTCCAAGAGAAGACATCGACTAAAGGAAATGTTATATACTAAATAATTAGTACCCATAATGAGAAGTCAACCCAGACAGTCTGCCAGAAATAATATAAATATAGGAGGCTAGTATTGATTCTTGCCAGGCAAGTTCATAACTGCAGTAACACACTTGTGCACACTGCAGTTGGGCAGTTTTGTGCGCAAGTTCTGGAGAAGCTGTTGCTGCTAGTCTATAGTCTCGCTCTTCTCTAGGTTTGGACTTTCTGACCAGTCTTTGTTATTCTTTCTTGGCACGCTATCTTTGGAGAGAGGTGCGCTATCTTGTTTGCCTATATATCCTAGGGTTTGCTTCTGAAATGATTCTTTGTCAAGGTTAAGGTGCTTGGGGGTGGCTTTAGCCTATGGTTGGGTGAAAATAGTGATATTGTCTACGGTTAACCAAGCACATACATTATATTCTAACAGGTTATGGGCCCACACCTCCTTCATTCAGTCTAACCACTGGAAGGGAGCATAGCCATATGGATACTAAGCTTGTTGAAGAACTGCCGCTAGGGTTTCTAGCATGAGCAATTACTAAAGCACTGCTGCTAGGGTTACTACCAGGTGCAGTTGTAGAAAACCTAACCCTCTCGTTGAGGCACCTTAAGTGAAGGGATTGACCTAATTTTTGGATAGACTAGTGCACCCTAGCCTAGTGAATCTCCTGGTACTCTCAACAAGCTAATACGTCAAGTTTGAGTTCTTGGTCAAATCTAGGGTTGACCAAGTCAAAGCAACCATGACTTACTCTATGAAGTCTAAAAACAAGTTTAGAAGGGACTTCTAACTTCAGAGCATGGAAGACATGGATTGACCTCATCCTTGCCAAGAATAAAGTGATGGATATCGTGAAAGAAAAGATCATGGAACCAGAGTTTGAGGAAGGAAAAGAGAAGGAACCTTAGAACAACGTTGCGTTGCAGTTTTGGAGAAGTTCAAAGACAATGACATCAATGCCATGAGTATCATATTGGATTCTATAAAATACCACTTGATACCCTACATCTCCCATATTGATTCATCTATGAATATATATGATTCCCTAACAAACCTCTTCCCAGTGAGAAACATTGGAAAAGTAGTGAGTCTGAAGAATGAGCTCCATGATATGAAGATGAATGATGATGATAGCGTAACATCATACTTTGTGAGAACATCTTAGTTAAGAGATCAACTACAAGCTATTGAAGAGATCATTTCAGAAAAGGAACTGGTAAATATAGTACTCAATGGTCTTCCCAAGACATGGGATGCATTTTCCACAAGTATGAACACAAGGAAGGAGTATCCTGCATTTGAAGAACTATGGACTTGTTGTGCACAAGAAGAATCAAGGATCAGTGAAAAAGAGAAACCCCAAAATAAGTACGATGATCAAGCCTTCACAACAAGGTTTAAGGATTTCAGGAACAAAAAGAAGTTTGGCTCTAGGAAGAAACCAAATCAAGAGAAATATATGTCAAGAATACAATGCTTCAATTGTCGAAAGTATGGTCACTACAAGAATCATTGTCCCGAGTTAAATAAAATGAAGGAAATACATGAAGCATCAATTGCCTGAGAAAGGGAACCCTCAAAGAAATCCAAGCAGGACAAAAAAAACTTCTTCTTCTAGGACAAGGTAACAATACTCTTCATAGTTCTTGTATATACCATATCTTCTGTAAATATCTTGCATATCCATTTCTTAGAAGATAACATGTTCAAAGAGAAACTATAACTATGGAATAACAACAAGATAAGGATTGCTATCACAATGACTACAAGTCGGGAAATCCACATGAAGGGATGAAGTACATCGACAACCCCTGTTAACAATTCATGTGGAATCTATTACATAAATAACAACTGCAAGATAAGCCGAAATTAGAATCAATATTGAAGAAACCTAGAAGAAGTAAATACATAAAGAAGTCAACAATCAAGAGGAAATTGGAAAAAGGTTTGTCACACTTTGCAGAAGGAAATAAGGATGCAGACAGAAGCGTGGACTCTGTTATATGAAGGGAGCTGATTATATATTCCAAAAGAAGAGCATGCATTCATACATGAAGCAAGGATTAGGAGGGATCTAATCCTATGATCCATTAAATATGATGAAGTATATATCCATGGTAGTATCCATGAAAAACAATATGTGTTCAGTTTGACTTTAGAAGAAGCCTTCTTCGAAAAGAAGCCTTAAAGTATCCTTGGTGGTCCATCCACATCCATGATCCTATGATGAAAGGAAGAAGTTGGAATATTCATAGCATGGAATCTATAGAAAAATCCATGGACCCAAGAGCTAAAGAGAAACATGAGGAAGAACATGAATATTCAAAGAAAGAAATAAAAGCCAGAACAACCAATCATTGTATCAAGAATCACAAGATTACCATCCTGATATGAACGCACTAAAAGAAATCAATCAGAGGAACTAAAATTTGTGATGAAGAACAGTGTATGGAATACTTATGAATGAAAGCATTGCGATATCCAGAACTAGAGGTTCTCCTAGATGGAGGGAGAAGATTATGATGATTGCTTGTAAACCAAACATACCTCTACATGAGCCAGTATATATTCCGCAATATCCATGGGTTGGAGTTTACATGTAGAGAAACCTCAAAGGCTTTGAGGTATACCAGAAAGAGACCCTTGTATATAGATGGAATAATATCTTGTATGGATTCAAACAACTTGATGCAGAGCCTTCAATACATAGCAGAAGCGTGGAGAAAAGATTTCTATAATAGAGATATTGTATTAGAATGGTTACTCAGAAATTCAGGATGATGGATTGCTAATACATGACAAAATATCATGATGACAGAAGAAGTGCCACATAGATATGTTCCAGTTTGAGCCCTGCCACGATTTTATGAGCTAGCAGGAAAAAAAAGATGAATTCAACAATGATATACTATATTGATCAGAGCTATATGAAGCCTTCAAAGAAAACCAGTGTTCCAGAAAGACCAAAGTACATTGAGATCAAGAAAAACACTCTCCATGATGAAGCCCAAAAAAGAGAAAAAGGTTCTCCAATATATATCTCCAAAGATGAGCAGATAAGCATACACTTTTTGTAAAACCTCTGTCCAAGATGAAAGAGTTTGCGTACTCAAGATGGAGATCGTGGAGACGACTTCCTTATTGAAAAAAGGAAGAGATGAATCCCAGGTTGGGAGGGAGCACTGATGTGTTATTGATTTATGGACAATCATTTTTCAAGTTCGAAAAATGGTCCAGGATGAGTAATTCCTTTCTAGTTTGGAAACTGGTTTGATATTTCTGACGAACAGGCATTTTCCAGTTCGGAAAATGGTCCAAATCGAATGGTCATTTTCGTAATGAAAATGGTTCGATGGATTGATGATGTACCATAGACATCGATTCCCCTTGTGGTTAACATAGAGAATGGTGTAGGACAGTCTCTCTTCTTGACAGTCACTCTTAGTAGTGGTCAAGAAGACTTGTTCGCCTCGCTGGACAATCATTCTTTCGAAGCTCACAGTTGTGAGCAGTTTCGAAGAATGGTCTATTTCAGAGGTTTGTGTAGGATAGTCATTTCCTTTGGAAATGGTCTGGACAGTCATTCCCTAGGGCAGATTCATTCTCTCTAGGTTTCACTTTGTTTAGTGCCAGAGGAATGGACCAGATAGGTGAATCGTATAGGTTCATCAATTAGGGACATGCATTTCCTAGGGCAGACCCATTCTCTCCAGGTTGCACTTTGTTTAGTGTCGGAGGAATGGCCCAGATAGGGAATGGTCCAGGCTCATAAATCAGGACAATTATTCTTCCTTGCTTAAGAAGAATAGTCCAGATAGCTCATCATTGATGTTTTACCTTCTGAGGGTAGATACTCTTCTAGATCTCATAGATGTGAGTGGAAGAATGGCTCCGATGATTCAATTTATATCATAACATTATTTTCTGTGCAGGTTGATGCCAGACGATATTATTGTTATGGAGACTATATGTATTCAGACAGTAGATGTATACAATTGTGGTGGACGTGTTCCACTGATTGTGACTATATGTTACTGATCAAGTAATTGTGTGCTACTTGGTGTGGCAGTGTACCATTGGATTGTAGTTGTTTACTACTATGGATAGACACAGTTGTGTTCTATTGAATGATATTTTTTCGATTGCCTTGAAAACTATCAGTAATGTTGGAAATGATTGATCAATGGACATAGATTCTTCAGACGGAAAATGGTCCTAGACATTTATTCTTCTAGGAAATATGTCTGGATTATAAGAATGGCTCTTGTGTAACTCTGTGGAGTGAGTGAATTATCCAACATAATGTATGATTACATAGATGGAGTATGGTTTTGAGAGATGATGCAGCTGATGATACTGATAGTGATGATGGTGGTCATGATCTAATCATGAGATAATCTATATGAGTATGTTGATGCTACCGGGTGAATGGTATGTTTGTGCTAAAGACCATTACCTTCAATACCTCCCTAGCTAGGAGGGAGTGTTGATATT
>SNQJ01S0075563.1:17311-37004 GCA_010110895.2 Picea sitchensis
TCAATACCTCCCTAGCTAGGAGGGAGTGTTGATATTATGGTAGTTGCGGGAGGTATTTACCTCCACGTGTAAACCTGACAAGAATAGAATATTCCGTGAAGCAAGTAGAAACCCTAATTAATTGGTTAATAACCCTAGAAGACAAGTCGGCTCAAGAGAATGACTTGTATTATGTTATTAGCCTCCAAGAGAAGAAGTTGGCTAAAGGAAATGTTATATACTAAAGAATTAGTACCCAGAATGAGAAGTTGGCCCAGGAAGTCTACCAGAAATACTATAAATATAGGAGGCCAGTCTTCATTTTGGCCTTGCATTCTCAGAACTGCAGTAGCACACTTGTGCGCACTGCAGTTGGGACGTTTTGTGTGCAAGTTTTGGAGAAGCTGCTGCCGCCAATCTATAGTCTCGGTCTTCTATGGGTTTGGACTTTCTGATCAGTCTTTGTTATTCTTGCTTGGCGCGCTATCCTTGGAGAGAGGCGCACTATATTGTTTGGCTATCTAGCCTAGGGTTTTCTTCCATAATGATTCTCTGTCAAGGTTAAGGTGCTCGGGGTTGGCTTTAGCCTATGGTTGGGTGACAATAGTGATATTGTCTACGGTTAAATGAGAACATCCATTATATTATAACAATGTGCTCATTTGGTAAGGCACTTTTTATGCTCAAACTTCCCTAGGCACAATATCTATTAAAAATCAAGAGATCGTTTTAGAGGTAGTCCATGCACTTCTTATGGAAACACATCTCTGAATTTCCACAACACCGGGTTATCTTCAACCTCCATCTCTTTTCTCTCTGCTAAGTTAAGAAATTTTATAGCATACAAGGGGAACCCTTTTCTGCTAAACATTTTGAGCTGCAACATTGATATTTTCCTTATTGAAATTGTCTTCCGAATTCCTTGCATTGCCCTCCTCATATTCACATTCCAAAATCTTCGCATAACAATTTAATCTTTCCTTGTGGGAAATTATCCAATCCATTCCCAACAACACATCATATGATCCTAAGGGTAGGATATTCAAGGTTTCCTGAGTTTGAATTCCATCCATTTCAATTTGATATTCTTATATTACTTCAACCACTTTTCTCTTGGTTTCAGTGGCTGACTGAACAGACCATGCTCTCACATGTTTCTTTCTCTGTAATGAATATGCCTCAAAAAATTGAGGTGAAATATAACTGAGGTTAGATCCTATGTCAATTAAAATAGATATAGGTTTCTTGGTAATAATTCTTTCTAACTCCACAATAGAGGCTTGGTGAGTAGCTTTCCAATTCTGGCTACATCATTGACTGTAGCTTCCTCCTACACATTATAAATCCTCTTTTTGTCATGTTTTCAATGAGGACAATACCTCAATATATGTGACTCTCCACATCCCCAACATTGCAAAGGGCCTTTCTTGGGTTCCTCTTCTTTTTCCCTTACTTGTTCTGGTGGTTTATTTCCATTTTGTGATGGAAAATTATGTTGGTGTACACTTATGCTTTGATAACCAAACTGTGCACCTTTCTTGGAATTCTTGTATGGGAATGAATTGAATCCATTCTTCTGTAGTATGCTATTGTACTTACTCTTCAAGTCCTTTGAAGTCTCTTTCTTGTGCTTAGACTAATCATATAAACACTTGGAATTCCAAATAATGTCCTCCAATGTCTTGGGTTTATCGAATTCAATTCAATCCTGGTAGGACTATAGTAACCCACTGGGAAAAAAATACACTCTCGCTTTCTCATCCTTGAGGTAAGGAACATACCTCAATAGTTCCATAAATATTTTGGCATATGCATCCATGGTAAGTTGTGCCAAATTATTCTCATGGAATTCCTTAATTTTGTCACCATTATACTTCTCCGATAGATAAGACTTTTAGAAGTGTTTCTCAAACTTCTTCCAAGTTAGTTTTATTTCCTTCAATCCCTTGATTTCCTTGAGGTATTCCCATCGGATGGAAGCTCCTCCATTTATATTAAAAATGGAAATCATTTCCTTAGCATTCTTGGAGTAGTTATGTTCCCAAAATTAATTCTTCAAAACAAACAATCATGCCTCAAATTATTCTCCTTTATTAATTTCTCCATCTAAGGTAGGCATCTTAGCCTTCTTGAATTCTTCAGTCAAGGAATTATGAGAATTATTCCTCTTTTTCTTCTTCGAGACACTTGACTCTGTGCCACTACTGAAATTATCTACTAAAGTAGTATTCTTTTTATATGAATATGTGGATACACTTCCACTTGATCTACCCCTCTTAACATCTCGATGAATTTTTATGGAAGAACTCGTTCCCACATCGTTGTGATCCAATCCATGATTCTGATCATCATAAGAGGTTTTCTACCTCTCCAATTGTTGTAACTATGCATTACTTGGGCCTTGCTGCAAATGTTTTTGAATCTCCAACATCTCTATAGTAGTATTGCATTCAACTCTTCCAAATCGACTTGAGCTCTCATGAGCCTCTCATTGTCCGCCTTCAAGCTTCTAACAATGGACGGGTTTATCTATCCCTCCAACCATTAGACTCTTCATCTCTAAAATGCAAGGTGTCATCCATACTATGTTGTATTGTTCACCTCTATTGTATTTCAGTACGTCCTAAGTGCTAAAGGACAATCACTATTAGTCATTACATTATCACTTTAAAAAATGCATACTAGACAACATTAAAATCTTTCTAAGAAAATTCATTTTTTCAAGCGACCTTGGTGACCCATTCAAGCCTAGAGTTTGAACTCTACTATGATAACACTCTATAGCACACTCGACACCTTAACTCTTTCTTAGCTTGGTGGGATGTTAATACTTTTTCCTTCTCAACTCAACTCAATTTTGATCCTAATGACAGTAGATATATTCTTCTCTTTGAGAGCTTTCCAGCGAATGTCACCATGCATGAATATGATCACTGGATCTAAATCCATAGCCTCCCAAATATTCTAGCTCTCTTTATCAAAATCCATCTCACTACCATGTGGAATCCACGTGGCCTCCTACTACTCATACCATCCAATGTGGTATTGACATGGTGTCGATGTGGCACCTTCCCTTAACTCGTCATTCCAAGGTTTCGACTTCTTGAAACCTTTCATCATCGTCGGGGCTCTACCCTTGTGGAACAACAAATAATAAAAACTAAATGTTCTGAAGATGACCCACCCATCAGAACCATCCCATATTTGATGGTTCTTGGATCTGACCTTCAATAGATCTGATTGCATCGATATCCCTAGCCTACACGGCAAATAATGTTCTAGTCCTCGACCTTTCTTATGGTGGTCATGTGGGCCCCACAAGGATCCATGGCCCATATTTCATCTCAGTCACCTTCCTATCAAAAAATGTTTTCTAGCCTTAATATCTCATCGTCATCGACATGTTCCTGCCCTTAAATCTGGACCATGCTTGACATCCTCCGATGAACAACTCAGTTTCGAGGATATCTAGATCTGATGGTCCATATTGCTGTCAGAACCATAAGAGCTTCCAATCCCCATCCCATACCACTCACATATATCTTCCACTCCCCTGGAGTGACATTTCATCACTAAGGATATGTTGGATACCGAGTTGGCATGCTAAATGAACATGGTGTCACCATCCATTTCCACACCTACACGAGTCCTAGGACAATCTATGGCTGAGATTAAATATCACCTACATATCAATCGATGGATCTTGTCAATTCTCAACCCTTATTATCGTCAGTATTTCTATGGGATCAAGACTCACTTCACCAACTTTCCATTCCCCAACGACGATGCATATCAGATCAATGGTCCAGATCTTGTCGAAGTAATTCCCGACATATCAACGGTCCGTGTCCTATCTTTCAGGACTTCCTCGTCCTCAGAATCTATTCAAATATTGACATTCGTGTGCTCCTAATGATGATGCATTTCCTTATGAAGAGTTGATATTTACTCACCCCAGTGATTCAATGATTTCAAACTCTCTTGATTCCACACATGATTTTCTATTGGTTCAACAGTCTGACTTTGGGACTCAACCATTTTTAGGGTTCTGAGCAGGCCTTCAAGAGTTGGAAAACTGCTATCATATCATGGTAGGTATATCAACCTCATTAGAGAGAATATTATTGCATATATTTCCATATTTCCACATAAGGATCAGGTTTTCCTCAAGATTCAAGATCCTTCATTCCCACGGAAACCTCTTCGACATTAGGGCACTAGCACCATCGAGTAAATGCAGTTTTTTTCCATATCTTGCAAACTTTCCTCTCAAGGATGCAAGGTTCCTAAGGACACAGACTATCTATACTAGTTCATTTTACAATTGAACAGGTTAAACATGGGTAACATCAAGCACGACGTAATGGCTTAGGAATTCCATTCATAGACAAAAATCATTTACATTTCCCATTTAATTCACATAATGACATAATTTCATCATTCATACACAGTTAAACAGATCAATTTAAATACTTATATGAACAGGTAATTTACCAATACCAACTGACTAAGAGAGGATTCCTTTCCTCCCAACCATAGTCCTTACTGTAGAGTTCCTTCCCACAGTATGCCAAGCCATGATACCACAAGGGGAATGATTCAACTAGTTCCCAACTCAGATGATCAAGGAAGGTTACTCTCCTTCCTCCTATGGAAACAACATAAGTTACCCCCTTCCCACTGAGCTGAGGGTCTCTATAGGTTTATCAGGTGGTTTCTCAACTGGATTTTCTCTACACAAGGGAGTCCCTTCTCTTATAAATAGTCCCTCAACGACCTCCATTTACTAGTGTTAGTTTCCATCTAGTAAGCACCAAGTTGTAGCCCACTATTTCTCCAATATGGATCTATTTCTTCTCTGCTTTAGGGTGATCATCATAAAATTGTACAAGATTCCTATATTCCTCAAGGAAAGATCTACACTTTATTATTTTCTTCAATCAATTTTCACTACACCTTTTTCTCTGTGAGTCTACCACTCAATGGTTATTTCTCAGGTTTTCTCTTCTTATCTCATGTGTGCTCTATTTTATCACGTCACTCTTAGCTACTCATTGTGATCTTCTCTATCGGTTTGTATGTGCATGCACACTCATATTTTGTTTGGCTATGTGTTGTCTCCCCTCTGTCTGTCTTCCATTGGTTTTTTGGTGGTGTTTTCCACTTTTGGCCTCTTCTTCCTCCTATCCTCTCAGTATTCCCATAGCTTCCCTGCAGACGAAACCCATATTTTGGAATTCTTGTTTTGAAGGGGTAAGTCTGTGGTGTCCTATTGTTAGGTCATTCAATTGTCCCCTTGCTTCTTCTAAAGACAAATCCATCACAGTTATTAATTACTTCAACCACTTCCCTAACTTTCCATAATTGGTCACATGGATCCATTCAAATTGGGTATGATGGAAGGTGTAAATTTATGCTTTGCAAGTATAATATGGGTTGCTCAACTAGATTCAAAAATTTTTCACAAAAATAACTCATCTCCACCTACCCAACCACTCGATCAATTCCCTGCTTCATAAATTTCCACCTGTGTATTATGGCTAGTACTTTTCAAATATTTTCCCTCTTAGTCAACGATTTGGGTGTTTTCATTAAATCAAAACATGATTAAATGCTTCATAAACATTACTATATGAAGTCTTATAATAATTACAGTCTTGCAGGGAAATAGGGTGTTACAATCAAAAATCTCTTAAGGAGCATAATTGATCTATGAGATCAAAATCATAGATAGAGTGATGGTTAATAAAGTTATTTTTTGTGAAGATTTTATACATCCCACCATCCTAATGAAGCTTATGGGTTCAGGCATGTTACAAGAATCCATTATTCTATCACCAAAGTCTCTGCCAAAGTCCAAAGAATAACTCCTAAATTCATCATAATTAGTTGCAAAAAACATTGATAAAGACTTGAAACAAATTATAGGGAATTGCACATAATAGGTAGGGAACTTTAAGTCTTTTGCATTTCTTCCATTCTCTAAAAAGCATTGTCCTTAGAGATCGTTTATGAATTCTGGTTTTATCGCTGATTTTTTTACTATTTCAAAGTGGTGGTGCCAAAACCTTCACCATACCAAAAATTCAAGAAAATGTGAAAGTTGAGATTACAAGAAATTGGCGTGACTTCAATTATACCATTGTAGATCCATTTTAACTTTGGACCTTATATCAAGCACCAAGAGGGATACAAAATTTCGATGTGTAAATTTCTTGATCATTTAACATGGATTTAAGTGTAAATGAAAAAATGGATAACAATATTTTTATTCAAATATCATATCTATAATATTTCTATTTGTGTAAATATCGATGTCCTTTTCTCTTAAACTTTTTATAGTAATTTTTATATTAGGTGTACATATAAAATCTCCCTCTTTTATGTATATGGAGATGTTTCTATTTATATAGTAATATTATTATTTGTTATAATTTATTTTTTTCTTTATTTTTATAAAATAGTTTTTATATTAAGCATATATATCAAATATTCCTCTTTTATATAGAAGATCGTGATCTATAAGGCTTTCCTCATAAGTAAAACATGCCCTAGGTGGTTCAGCAAAAAACAAGCCATGTATCAGTTGGAAGTTGGTGTACAGTGTATGTGTCATAGGTTCAGTTTGACTTCATGATATATAGTCGAGAGACTCGGTTTAGTTGATCAATTGGTGAAACAATAACTATTGCATCTCAAACTGGAGGATCTCAATCTGGATTTGAAACTAGATCAAGATCATTCAGGCCTCTACTACCTCTATATTTGGCTATTTTGGATGAATGGGTGATCCATGAATGTTCCATTCCTTCCTTGGTGATTCCACTTGGTCAATTACTTCTAGATCTCACTTTGGGACTAAGCAAAAGGAACATAAGGGGTTTATAAGGGTGGGTAATTATGATTGTGCTACCTATTTGGGTGGGGATTTACTCATTGTGATTCCCTCAAGATAGCCTACCTAAAATAGTCTATTCTACCTAGTGGAAGGAGGGGGACTCATTCACTTGCATTCGTACTCACATGGTGATATTTTTGTTTATATTTTATTTGTACTTATATTTAAGTAATTTATGTAATAAAATTATTATTTTTTGTATTTTTTGTTGTTGTTAAGCTATTTTCTATTAAAAATAGAATGTACAGGAAATCATGGCCAATGGAGATGTCCTTAGCAAGTCATTTCCCAAAACTTACTAATGAGAGAGCTTGTTAGCCTGCCTAGAGGGAAACTAGGCCGACATATTAAATTGTATTTAAAAATCAAGATTAGAAAGTCCCCTTGACTATCCATAGTCAGAATATATAGTCTAGAACAATGAAAAATGTTGAAGCAATTTTCAAACAAAGAGATAGAAGTGATAGAACTCATCATCATCATCAATTTGGTGGTTCTAGAAAGAATTCATCGCCAAGAGACTTTAGGGAGAGGAGATCATTTTTGTTGAGCCTCTGAAAATTTTGCTTAAGGGATCCATTTTCCAAAGAATTCTAGGTGAAGTTTGTGTTATCAGAGTTGTTGGACACTCCTTCATTATCTAAACATTCAGAAATCTTGTTAGCACTTATATGAAAATGAGAGGGTATCATGGTCGAGGAATCATGAATAATAGTTTGGATTTTCTCTAGGATATCTTATAGTCACTAGTTCTTAGAGACTTTCCATAAGTCTGAACCATTTTTGAAGGCGAATTAACATGTTGATAATGAGTTGAGAATCACCTTCAACTATGAGTTTTGAATAATGCTACTACTTGGAGATTTTTAAACCTAAGAGGAGAGCCCAGATCTTGGATGCATTGTTGTAAATTGTACCTATATTTCAAAAATAAATTCAAAGAATCTACCCTAAGGAGCTACAAAAGACTCCCATAGATGCAACTGCACTAGGATTTTTCTTGGCTGCTCTATTGAAATTAAGCTTGATCAAGTCATGAGGAGGGGGTTACCAGGAAAGGGGACATGGATGATGAGGTTGTTGTGAATATTTACTAGTGGAAATATGAGCTAAATCTAGGTTCCATCTTGAGAGGATGACCTCCTCTTTGGGATTGCATTTGAGTTCATAATCTCTCTAAGATTGGTATTTAATTGTTTCTGTGATGATTTGGTGGATGCGTTCCCATACCAATGCAACAAGATTCTCCTCATTCTTGAAGATGCAACGGTTCCTCTACTTCCAATTTTCCAACATCACAAATTATAGGAAGAGTTACCAAATTCTATTAAGGATGGCATTGTGAAATCTAGAATGGAATAAGGTAGCTAGAGTGGTTTGACTATTGTCTATGTGTCTATGAGTTTGTTGGAAGAGAAAAATACCCTGATCCCATAGGTGATTGATAAAGGAGTAGAAATTCAAAAAAATATCTTTGGTTTCCTCTACTTGATAACATAGAATGCATAATCATGGTCCTTCAAAACCCCTATGTTTTAGTTGGTCCCAAATCAATATTTTCCCATATACCTTGAGCCAGAGGAAGAAGGAAACTTTTGGCCAAAGGTTGGAGTACCAAACCTTGTCCCAAATGTATTTTTTCTAGATATAAGCATGATCAGCTAATAAATCATAAGATACTTTGAGGTTAAATAATATGCTAGGCTTGTGTACCCATTGGAGATTGTTAGTATTGTTTGAGAATTTGATCTTGTGCTTCAGGAGTTATTTGTCCAAGTCTAAGAATTGTGGTATGCAATGAAGGAGTAGATGGTCAGGATTGAGATCTTGGGTCCTCTATTCTGAAGAAGACTCACTTTGGTGATAACATTTATGGACAACCCTTCCTTGAATCACCTGAAAATAACTTTTAAGAGCCTGATATGAATTGAAAGTTTGGAGTTGGGGAAGCTATTTCTAAGAGTCTTCTTAGAAGAGAGAATATTTTTCGTCATGCACTTCCCAGAAATGTGATCCTGAATGAAGCGCTTGTTGAGCCAGGAAACTTTCTAGATGAGTGATCCATATCATCTACTATTTGTTCAGATGAGGTTTGAGTCCTGAATTCCATTTTTGTATTTGTGTGTTCTATATATTTCTCCAAACATCGCCCTTCCTTTGCAACCAATGCCAGAAGATTTTGGCTCTAGGCACATTAATTAGAATGTCAAGGTATTTAATTCCAAGACATCCTTTTTCTTTAGGAAAAAAAATGGTATTCCAGGCCAGCAGAGCCCATTTTTGGCTGACTTGAATCCTTGCTAGAGAAATTTTCGCTGAATAGATTGAATGGTTTTAAGAATGTTCTTTGGGGAAACTAAAGATGAAAAGGTATATAGAGGGATGGTTTGTAGAACTAACTTGAGAAAGGTGAGGTGACCAACAAAGTTCAAGGATCAAAAGGTCCATATAGAGAGATTTCTTTGTAGATTGGTTAGGAGGTCCTCCCATAGAACATTTCCCACTATTGAAACAAGAAGAGGGATGCCTAGATATTTGGATCAGAGGGAGATTCCAATAAAACTAAGGATACGAGAGATACAAAATTGTATATTTTGAGAAATGTTGAAGAAGAAGATCAATGACTTGAGAATATTAATGGACATATCAGATGCCTCCATGAAGGTGTCTAACACCTTCTTGAAATCTTAGTCTTCCCTAACAGGACAAACACCCATCAGGATGGTGTTTTCCACAAATTGACTATGAGAGATAGGATGATTCGAGTTATGTAATATGAGACTGTTAATCTAGTTGGAGGAGATGGTAGCTTTCAGGATTTTGCTAAGGCCCTCTTCCATCGACATTAAAATGAAGGGGGAGGTGAGATCACCCTAGAGAATGTCGCAAGAAGGATTGAAGGGAAAGGAGGGGGAGCCATTTATCAGAATGGAGAAGAAGGATGAATAAATTAGTGAAAGAACCCATTTGAGCCAATCTTGATGAAAATCATAGGCTAGGAGTACCGAGTGAATGTATTTCCAGCTAAGTTTATCAAACGATTTGGATAGGTCCAACTTGATAATAACCCCTAGAGAGAGGGTTGTCTTTAGGGAGTGCACGATTTCATGGGTGAGAGTGATGTTGTCCATACTTTTCCTACCTTCTACATATATTGATTTATTGAGAATTATGAGAAGGGGAAGTAAAGTATTTAGGTGGGAGGACATGACTTTGGATATAATTTTGTAGATGACATTGCATAGGGAAATGGGTCGAAAATGACTTAGCTCCTTAGCCTTTCCTTCCTTAGGAATTAGGATAATAAAGGTAGAATTAAGGGCAGGAAGAACCCCCAATATTCTATGAGATTCTAAAACAAGGTCCCAAACATCATATTTTGAAATAGGGAAACAGTGTTGTAAAACATCTGAGGTAAAGCCATCAACTCCTAGGGATTTACCTGAGGGCATACCTAGGATAGCCTCTTCCACTTATTCCAAGGTGATGGTCCTAAAGAGACTAGTGTTTTGGTCATTAGAAAATGTAAAAGGAATATGTTGCGTAACATAGTGGATGGAAGGGGAGTAGTCATGTTGGGGTTCGAGTAGGCGATTTGAGAAAAATGAGACCAATTCCTTTTCAATATCCTAGAATAATGAGAGAGTGTTATCTTGAGGAGTCTTGAGCTAGAGGATGCAATTGGAGTGCCTCCTATGGATCACCGAGTGATGGAAGAATGTTGAGTTGTGATTGCCCACCTTGAGCCATTGGATGTGATATTTCTTTCTCCAAAATACTTTCTCTTGTTGATATTTCTCCTCCAACTACAACTGCAATTCTTGTTCCTATTGGGATTGGGAATCCATAAGCCCAGAGGAAATTATTTTTTGTTGAATGTCCATCATGTGCCCTTCTAACTCCTTTTGTGCTTGGAAAATGTTTCCAAAGGATAATTTATTTAAATATATGAGATGTTATTTTAAGTTTTTAAGTCGTTGTTGAAAGTAGTACATGAGTGTAGCCTTGTGCACCCATGCATCTTGCCACCAATGTTTGATGTTTTCTTGTAAATTTGGATGTGAGAGCCATAATTTCTCGAACTAGAATGGTTTTTTAACTGGGGACCCATTATATTGACAGAGAGAGGTAGATAGGCTAGTGATCTTACCCAACACCCGGTATAATGGTAGCTATGATTCCTTATCTGGTGAGCAGTCGATATTCTGAAGTCAAGAAGCGATCTAGGAGACTGACTACCTGTTGTGATTCGCCTCGCCTATTATTCCAGGTATGTAAGAGATTAGTTGTTTCAATATCAATGATTTGTTGATCTTGAAGAAAGGATTTGAAGGAAACACATTCTTGGTCGAGCCTAGAAATTCCACCTCTTTTCTCTCCAAGAGATGAGATGAGGTTCAAATACCCACCTAGAATCCAATGATTGTTTTCCACAATGTTTGTTATTTTCCCAAGGTTTTCCAAAATAGAAACTTTCTCTCTCGCTATTAGAGGTCCATAAAAATTGGTGATCACACCTATTACCACAGAGCCAATGTGTCTGAAATATGTTGAGAGAATATGGGATGTGGAAAAGTAGTTGTCTCAAAGAATGGTATATGGGCTCCAAATGAGGGCAAGTCCTCCTGCAAATCTAGTTGCATCTACATCCATGGAGTTCTTGTTTCTCCATATTTTCCTAAATATGCAATTTTCATTTTGGCCTTGAAATTTATTTTCCTGTAGCATTAAAATGTCAGGGGATTATGAACGTACCTTATTTCTTAAGAATCATTTCTTGCTCTTACTATTGAGGCCTCATATATTCCAAGAATCGATATTCATTTAAAAATGTTGTGAGATGGATCATTGGTAAGAATTCATTATCAATGCGTTTTGGCCCGAGTTAACTAAAAGGTCATCAATCTCATGAATAATTTGTCGATTGGATTTCCTTCCTTTGAATTTATCATCCTTAGGGTTTTTCTTTGGTGGCTTTAGTGTTCTAGTGTGAAAACCCAATGCTTGGATAGAACTCACAAGTGTTGGAGATATTTTGAACTCAGAACCAATTTTTCCTAAGTTTACAAGTCTAATGTTGATGTTTCCACCCATAGATGAGAACATTCCCCACTAAAATAAGATGTTGCATCCTCTCCAGTCTTTTTACACCTCAGTTAGACTAGTTTGTATTGAATCGGCTATACTTCAATTAGAATAGTGGAGTAGAGTCATGCATGTTCACCTTTGTATTCTCACTAGGAAGGTACATATCACATGCATGATTCTAGGAGAGAACTACACATAGAAATGCATGAGTCTCTCTCCACTCCATTGACAAGTTTAGCTAGTTAATTGATGATTGCATGGCTAGTTAACCAGGTCTAGGTGGTAGTTCACTCCGATTTCTATCAGTGAGTGTCCAAATATCTCTAGATCATTACTATGGTGCATTAGTTACTCATGTATCCTATATATATTGTAAATTATTCTCTTTGATAGTGAAATAATAGTTAATACAATTCATTATTCTTTCTCTCATTCTTATGTCTCTCTCTCTATTTCTTTTGGAAGCTTTGTGTGACTTTATACTAGCTAGGTTTTGTTATCACATAAAGTTGCCATGGGTCATATGTAGTTATTGTTAAGACCTAAGTCTACACCTCTTCCCTATCTCTCTCTTTTCTGCATACCTTCCTATAAGTTTTTCCTCTTCTGGTTGATAAAGTTGGTTTCCCTTTTGTTCAATGACCTATTTTTCCTTATTGTCTTTCTTGATTGATTCTTTACACAAAGTTTTTTTATGTATTTCTTGAAAGATAAATGCATATCGTGATTTGGTTCGAATTACTCGTCATCTTGTTTTCCTTTAATTGAGCTTACAACAGGTCGGTCAAGTATATTGTATGCACAGGGAAAAAACATGAGAAAAATGCAGCATTCAGAGTAGTCCATTTTGGGCTTGAAATACAAGAAAATAGACAGGTTCAATTTTCAATGCTGGAGATCCCATATATAGTTCAAATTAATGGCTCTCGTGCATTTAGAGTTTCAAAGTCGCACAAGGATTAACAACCAGACAAAATCCCCAAAGTGCAAAAGTCCCAAAGTGATGAGAGACTTCCACGTCAACCGAGAGAAAGTCACTTCTGGAGATATTCATGCCCCACACTCAAAATCTCTCGAAGCCTGAAGTCCCGAAGTGACGAGAGATTTCCACGTCAATCGAGAGAAATTTACTTTGGGATATTTCCATAGTTTACATCCCAAACTCCCGAAGTCCCAATGATCCGAAGTCCTGAAGTGACGTCAGGCTCCCATGTCGCTTCAGGCACTACCACTCCACGGGTGTTTTTCAACTTAGCACATGCCACTTATCCTCTGAGGATGCATGAAATTCATTTCAGGCCGCCAAGTCGGATTCGGGAGATCATCCTCAGGGAGGTATTCCTTCTCAACATTCAAAGTTCCTGAACGCCAATTTGACGCCATCTCTAAACATGGTTAAAAGGATTCTAGAGTTGGCGGACGAATGAACTTGAGTAGTGCGTGGCAACAAAAGAAGGACATTCCCAGATCGTAGGTTGCGACAAGATCGACAACCACACTTCATTGCGGGGACAGAAAGTGCTTGAACATGAAAATCCTAGAGCGGTCCCGCAATCAAAACCATGGTATAGCTAGAGAGGTACGTGGCAGTTGGTTTTGGATTACGGGAGTGAGAGAAGTGTGGATCCAAACCACCCTTGAAAACTTCTGCAATCACATGCTGATATAGGGTCCAATCTGAGAGAAACGTGTGGTAAAAAACCAGGGTTACCGAGGTCACAGGTTGCAACAAGATCGACATTCACACTTCATTGTGGGGAAAGAAAGTGCTTGAGCGTTAAAATCCTAGAGCAGTCCCGCAATCAAAACCATGGTATAGCTAGAGAAATATGTGGCAGTTGGTGGTGGATTGCGGGGGTCGAAGTGGTGTGGATCCAAACCACCCTTGACAACTTCTGCAATCACGTGCTTATAAAGGGTCCAATCCGAGAGCAACATGTGGCAACAAAACTAGGCGTTAATCCAAATCATCAAAGGAAGGTCACAAGGAGAAGCAGAATGATAACATACTACGACCAATCTATCACTAGAGGAAAGAGCGAGGAAACTGCGGAGAGGGTTTATTATGTCAAGATGACCCACATCTCTCCTTGCTGAAATAATAAGCATCATCGTGATCCCAAGGAGAAATCAGTTCATGAAAGAAGTACTCGTGGTTGAAAAATCGACTATCCCCTTAAATGGAAGCATGGAAGGTCTGTCTGAGGAGACAAAAAAATGTCAGCCCAAAGTACCACAGAGGGCATTTTTTCCCGCAAGCCCAAACTAACCCGAGTTTCCTTCTGACAGAAGGAACATGACAAGTGGAGAGCCTTCCAGAAGGGGAGAAAAGGTGTGCAAAAATAATACATGTGAGGAAATACAAGAGAAGGCACACAACACTAGAGAAGAGGCACCCAATCAACAAGACATGTCATTCATTTTTGTTAGAGTGGTTGCCAACAAGTTCCTTGATTTTAGAAGTTTGTTAGATCTGTTGGTACAGATGTTAGACTTGTATCTTTTTGTGGAGAATCCTATGATAGGAAGGCCAACTCACACTCCTAGTTGTTGTCTACTATTTTGATTATAAATACATCAAATGAATGATATGGGAGAGAGAAGACCCGAGGAGGTTTTAAGAAATGGAATGACTGTATATTTCAGTTTGTGAGCCGGAGGGGCATGTGGCTGTAAATTGTATGTTATTGAAGATTCATATACGTTGTTTCATCAAATTTGTCTTCTATGTTCTATGTTCTATTCTTCATCTTGTTTGAATGTATTGTTGATTTTAAGGATTAAAATTTTCCTTTGATTGATAGATTCTTGATGCAGTAGAATATCTTCTGTAAACTTGCCTATTTATCACTGTTTACTGTTCAGACACATGTAAATTCTCTTTGCAGAGAGGATCTTTGCTTAGAAAATATCTGTCCTTATGTTAATTATCTTATTCTTCTCTTCATCATTACACAAATATTTTGTTTGATAGGTAGCTTAAATGCCTTCAATGAGAAGAATGTTTATGAATCCATTTCCCAATGGTCCATCACTGATCTACAATGATATATGTTGTCTTTTCCTTTCTTTAAAGTCTTGTTGATCCATTATTTCAAACCTATTCAAAACAAATTCTATGTTACCAAGATTACTCCCATTTGCAGTCTAGGGTGACTCTTGGAGTGATAACAGGTTCTCTATGCAAGTTTCATAAAAAAATCACATGGTATCAAAGCTTAGAGGTTGCTAGGAAGAAGGTGAATAAGCACTCATTTTCAAGTTCAATATATATATGCAGACAAGAAGAATGTAATTTACACCAAAAATTCTTCTCACGCCACACAATTATTTCGAGTGGAAGTTAAAGATACTTCAGCTCATAGGTAGAGGCTTGTACCAAATAACAATGGCGACATAGGTTGAAACAACTCTAGGAATTAAGAAATCCAAATATATCAATCACATAGATGAGGCTTACAGTATTATTTTCATGTCAATGTCCCCCGAGCTATTGTTTCATATTGAAGCTTGTACAACTCCAAATGATATTTGGAACAAAATGGAAGGTCTCTTTCGAATCAAAGATGATACGAGAGGCTACATGCTCGAGGTATATTTGAATTAATTATAACCTAGAAGCTTTGGTAATATCCAGGGCTTCTTCACAAAGTTCAAGTCGCTTCTTCTTCAGCTAAAGAGAAGTGGTGTTGACAAATATATGCAATAAAAACATATCATCCTTACCATTTTTTCAAAACTTAGTCTATATTATGCAGTCTTTGTATCAACATTCCATACAGTGAGGTTCACATAGGGAGAAACCTAGACATTCCAATCACTAGATTAGTTCAGTAAGTTTCTAACGCATGAGTAAGATAAGTTAATCCAAATGGGAGGAATCAAGAGCTACAAGACACATTAACTTGTTGTGCATGAGAGAAGTACCACATCCAATCCAAATTCCAAACATAAATAAAAGTTAAAGGAACATTCTAAACAAAGGAAGGAAGGAAATTCCAAACCCCTCGACGAATCCTCTAGCTCCAAAATTGGAAAGGGAAAGAAAGGGAAGACAAAATGCAACTACTATATTCGTGGCTACCATATTGAATCATTATGCATGAATAATAAAATATACCTCATGGTGCAAAAACTTCAACAAAAAAATCTTGGGGACTACATTCCTAAGAATTACAAGAAGAAGTTGGGAGACTGAGCGCTAGAAAAATGAGGTAATTTTGATGCTTTGATTGTTATTCATTTTTCTCCTGATGCATGGAACCTAGATTTAGGAGTATCCAATGGAAACCACACAAGATGTCTCAACCACATAGATGAGGCTCTACGGTATTATCAAACAGAAACCACACAAGATTTCTTATATTCTTTAACTACATGCATGGGTCCTCCCATTCTCATGGGTGATGATACTCAAACGGAGGTCACTGGACAATGGAGAGTAGAGCCCCAACATGGAAGTTTTGAGAACGTATTGAATGTTCTTAAACTCTCCATGAATACACTCTTTGTCTATTAGATAACACATTCAGGCATAGGAAAAAGGGTGTACTTCATATCTGAAAAGAGGAAGGAATTAGATCCTTAAATAAAAACATGGGTCTTCATTGGATATCCCGAGGATGTGAAGGGTTAAAGGTTGATTGATTCCTCAATGGAAAATCTCATTATCGAGCACAATTTGCATATTGAGGAAAATCACATGCATGCACCATAGGAGCCACATGCAGATACTTTTGTACTTCCACATGTATAAGACATCCAAGATAATTTGTCCACCCATTCATATCAGACCTTAGATATGAGTTTTGAATCCAATTTGAATGATGATGAGCATGTATATGATGATCCACAATAGATTCCCAAGTGGGCACAATCCAACCTATAGGAAGTAGGCGACCTTGTGGGGGATCCAACGAATCCAAGGAGGATGAGATCCCGATTTGAGAAGACAACCCATGAACTTATAGCTACATAAATAGTGATTTCCATGAATTTCTATATGGTTCTAGTTTCTAACCCATAGACCTATGCAGAGGATGCAGAGAATCTTTTTTTGGAAGCCACTATGCAGGAGGAGTACAACTCTCTCCTCGAGAACCACACTCGGGATCTCGTTCTGCTTCGTTCAAACATGAAGATTTTCCTATGAAAATGGGTCTATACGAACAATAGAGAAACATACTAAAAGGTGAGTAGATACAAAGAAAGATTGGTTTTCAAAGGATTTCAACAGATTCATGGGTTTGGATATGATGAGACCTTTGCTCCAGTAGCAAAGATGGATTCCATCTAGTTGTCCCTCTCCATTGCAGTAACTAGGGGGTGGGAATTTCACCAAATGGACATGAAAAATTCATTTCTTCATGGGGATCTCTGATGAAGGAGCATCTCTCCATGCAGCCAGCCAGCCAACTAGCCACGTCGGCGTGCATGCATCTCAAAAGCTGAAGGGAGGTGCAGCCTCATTTTGAATTTGAAATTCAATGTAATTTAATGTCTTAGGCGCGTGAGCCAGAAGAGCCATGCCTTTGCGTAGGCTGTAGATAAGATAGGCATTTATTATAGATCTGGCTGAGATCTAGTTCTGGATAGCAGACTAGACAACCATTTATTGTAATTCAATAGGGTAGGTGAAATCCTGGAAGGAAGCGCTCGATTGAGCCCCTCATTGTAAAAAGAGATTTTAGATCTCATTTGGGAAAACACAAGATGAGCTAGAGGTTAGAGTTATGCGATTGGAGAGAAGACGGAGAGAGCCGAGAAGAGCTCGGGAACACCTTGTAAAAATACAGGCATTTGCCAATTGTTAATATATGAACAGAGAGCAGTTTTTCCTGCATGATATTCTGTTTATGTGTGTGTCTGTGAGTGTTTTCCTTTATGTTGTAATTTTATGTTATTACCATGCATTTGCAGGGAGTTGAGTTGATTTCAGGTTGAGGGTCTTTGAGGCTTCACACCAGGTGGGTGTGACAGAACGTTGAGGTTCTGATGGCCGTACATAGAGTTGCACTCTGAACTCTGAGGAGTCAGACAGAGGCGTGCTGAGGCACAGGTTGAGATCAACAACTCAGGAAGAAGAAGACCTTTGAGGTTGATAAACACCTCAAGAGGTAGGCTCTGTGGGAGAGGGCACAGTGTAGACAGAAACCTTGCTGAAGGTTCTGTAAGGCTCTGCCAAGTGGGCATTGAGCGTATGCATTTCGGTGCATTTGAGGAGGAGGAACTCTGCTGAGAGTTCTTAAGAAGATACATAATCGCTGAGGATTCTGCAGGAGCTCTGCCAAGCGGGCATCGAGCAAGTAATCCACCAGGAGGGCGTTGAGGAACTGTGCGCAGATAGGCACAAGAGGAGTGAAGAGAACTCTTAATTTCTGGGTTCAAGAGAAGAATCCGCTGGGGAATTTCTGTATTGTCGCTGAAACACCCTAAAAGACTCAGCAAACAATTTCCAGATAAAAGAGAGCGTCGAGTGGTATCAGAGCTAGAATTTCATCTGTAGAAAATAGGTGAAGAGAGAGGGAAAAAGAGGAAGACTGAGTTGTTGAGGACTCGGTAATAACTGTTTGTAGGTAGGCAGCAATCAAGGAGACAGACATCAGGACTGTAAGGATGAAGTTGGAGACACTCTTGACGTGGAGTGACAGCAACAGATCTACCACGAGGGAAGATAGAGGTAGCAAGATGGCTACTGAAGGTCGCAGGAAGAAAAGCAAGGCAGAAAATCTTGCAGAGATGGATAGAGAGCTCGCTAACATCAGAGCAGAGATAGAGAGGCTTGAACTGCAGATGCGGCAGAATGAAGAATTTGTTGAGGTATGTGAACCCGAGACTGGAAAAGGTTTTGATGATGGGGATGAGGATGACTGGGATGAATTGGGATCGACTGATGACCTCAAGTACTGTCGGTTGGGCAGAAAAGAAGAAATTACGGTTTTCCAAGAGGGCAACAGATTGAGATCAGTTGAGGGTCTCAAAGACTATCGTGAGGACAGTCGGGGAATTTCAAATTGCCAGTTGGGAAAGGAAACAAAAAGGAGATCAGATGAAGATCTTGAAGACTTCCAGGAGGGCAGTGAAAGCATCGAAGATTGCCAGGAGGGCAGCGGAAGCGTGTTAAACTACCAGATGGGCAGAGGTGAAATTTTGGGACTGTCTGAAAGTCTCATGGACTTAGAGGAAAGTCAAGTTCAGCGATGGGTGTTGATGCAGGTGGGATCAATGGATCTCAAAATCTGCCAGGAAGGCAACGAAAGCATCCCACTTTACAGGGATGAACTAGTGAATTAGATTCAGCCAGAGGAGCTGACCGAGACGATGAGCTCGCAAGGGGATCAGCAGGTGCAGCTGACCACAGAATATTTGAGGAGCCGTGTGAAGATTGGGGGAATACGATTATTCCTACCATCTTCCCAGGAGGAGGAAAAAATTTCTGTTGTACATGCAACAACAACAGGGGAACGGTCACAGTTGATGATGACTGATTTCCATCAAACAGTCACAGGCAGAGAAGAAGAAGAGTTGGAGCAGGCATTTGAGACTGCCCAAGCAGATGAAATGAAGAATGAGTGTTCTGAGGAACAACTCAATAATTTTAGCCAGCAAGCTGAAAGAGTTGTATCACTGAAGCTGACAGCAAAAGTTCAAGCATGAACAAAAGAGGAAGATGAGCATTCGAAAGAATGGCTTGATATTTACAGCCGAGAAGCTGGAAAGACTGCAACA
>SNQJ01S0075563.1:37014-64975 GCA_010110895.2 Picea sitchensis
GTGTTCCTTCTGTCTTAACTGCCAGTCTAATTTTAGACTAAACGTCTTTCTGCTTTTCTCAACTCCAACTGCAGTTTCCCTTTCTTTCATTCTTTCTTCTGCTTTTCGCATGCCATCTTTCTCCTTGATTTTCTGAACTGGCTCTTTGCATGCCTCCTCTACGCATGCAACATCATGCAACGCTGTGTTCCAGCATTTGCGTTCCAGCTTCTGTGTTCCAGCTCTGTTTCAGCACTGTGTTTCAGCATTTATGTGCCAGCATTTGCGTTCCTGCTTCTGTGTTTCAGCATCTGTGTTCCAGCATTTGTGTTTCAGCATTTATGTTTCAGCATCTGTGTTCCAGCATTTGTGTTTCAGCATCTATGTTTCAGCATCTGTGTTCTAGCATTTGTGTTTCAGCATCTACATTTCAGCATCTGTGCTCCAGCATTTGTGTTCCAGCATCTCTTGTGCATGTTGACAACCTTGACTGCTCCATAGCCATTGAATGCTCCATAACCAACCCATCAATGACAACCTTAATAGTCTGCGTCTTCTGTGTTTCAGCATCTGCGTTCCAGCATTTTTGTTTCAGCACTTGTGCATGCTCCATAACCAACCGATTGCCATCAATGACAACCTTAACCATCTGCGTCAGTCTTCTGTTATAGCCATATCTCCAACAGAGGATAAAGAGGCAGACAACACATGTTTTTCTGATCTGTGGGATCAATTAGAATCCTTAGAAGAGAAGGTAAAAGTGCAGGGCACACACATCCAATAGGTAAAGTTGGAAATGAATAAGGAAGGCGTGGGAGATCATGATGATCTTCCCAATGGCCAAAATTTTTTGCAGCTGAGGAGACTGCAACAGGAAAACCAGCCACTGGAGCAGCTGGATGAGGTGATCATGGAGATCATGGAGCTGATGTTGAAGTCAGCAGATACTTCCAGCGAGGAGCAGCTGGACAGAAGGAGAGCAGTAGCAGCAGCGCAATGGAAGCAGCAACAGCAGCAGCAGAATGGAGCACATGGAAAGCTCCAAAGACTTGTTTGGGACCCAAGAGGATTCCAACAACTACAGAGGAAGCTCATGAGAAGGAGCTCATGATTTTTGCAGCTGTGGAGTATGATGCAGGAGCATCTCTCCATGCAGCCAGCCAGCCAGCCAACCACGTCGGCGCGCATGCATATCAAAAGCTGAAGGGAGGCGCAGCCTCATTTTGAGTTTGAAATTCAATGTAATTTAATGTCTTGGGCTCGTGAGCTAGAAGAGTCGTGCCTTTACATAGGCTATAGATAAGATAGGAATTTATTATAGATCTGGCTGAGATCTAGTTCTGGATAGCAGACTAGACAACCATTTATTGTAATTCAATAGGGTAGGTGAAATCCTGGAAGGAAGCACTCGATTGAGCCCCTCATTGTAAAAAGAGATTTTAGATCTCATTTGGGAAGACACAAGATGAGCTAGAGGTTTGAGTTCTGCGATTGGAGAGCAGACGGAGAGAGCCGAGGAGAGCTCGGGAACACCTTGTAAAAATACAGGCATTTGCCAATTGTTAATATATGAACAGAGAGCTTTTTTTCCTACATGATATTCTATTTATGTGTGTGTCTGTGAGTGTTTTCCTTTATGCTGTAATTTTATGCTATTACCATGCATTTGCAGGGAGTTGGGTTGATTTCAGGTTGAGGGTCTTTGAGGCTTCACACCAGGGGGTGTGACAGAACATTGAGGTTCTGATGGCCGTGCATAGAGTTGCACTTTGAACTCTAAGGAGTCAGACAGAGGCGTGTTGAGGCACAGGTTGAGATCAAAAACTCAGGAAGAAGAAGACCTTTGAGGTTGCTAAACACCTCAAGAGGTAGGCTCTGTGGGAGAGGGCACAGTGCAGACAGAAACCTTGCTGAAGGTTCTGTAAGGCTCTGCCAAGTGGGCATTGAGCGTATGCATTCCGGTGCATTTGAGGAGGAGGAACTCTGCTGAGAGTTCTTAAGAAGAGACAGAATCGCTGAGGATTCTGCAGGAGCTCTGCCAAGAGGGCATCGAGAAAGTACTCCGCCAGGAGGGCGTTGAGGAACTGTGCGCAGATAGGCGCAAGAGGAGTGAAGAAAACTCTTAAGTTCTGGGTTCAAGAGAAGAATCCGCTGGGGAATTTCTGTACTGTCACTGAAACACCCTGAAAGACTCAACAAACAATTTCCAGATAAAAGAGAGAGTTTGGGAAGCCTTTTATTCTCCATCTGTGGGAGAAAGAAGAGAAAATCCCTAAAGGGGTCTGAGTATCTACAAAATCTCAGGAGGGTCAGCGTCATTGAGAACACGCGACGAGGCTCGAGGCGAAGGAGCTCGCAGAATAGAGAACAAAGGTCGAAGCCTTTGAGGAATTTGAAGTTTCTTCCAAACCTGGGAAGGATATAGAGGATATTTACGTCCAGAGGGAACTTTGAAACGAAAGAAATCCTCAAGGAGGAGAATCAACGGCCAGGGTTCGCAGGATTGATTCGCGAAATCTCGTCGACCGTCAGATCTGGGAAAAGTTGCGCGGGATTTAGCCCTCAGGCGCCGGAAGAACCAAGAGCCATCGGGATTCGACATATCGGGTTTCCTGGAGGCAAGAGTTTCGTAGGGGTCGAAATCGCGATTGGCGATTTCCCGATTTATTCGGAGCCGTCAATCATTATAAGGACAGGTGGCATCAGATCCCGTGAGGTCGGTATTCGGCATTCGGGGTTTTCAAATGCAAAGGAATTGTGAATAGTGAAATCGCGATCCCAAGATTCCCGATAGAGTGGGAGAGAAGGTGACGTAGCTAGAGGGAAGCGCACATGCCATTGGAGTTCGGGGTTCGGGAATTCGTGGTGCATGAAAACCATGACATCGGATATACCGATTTCCCGATAGGGAAATCCCCGAAAAGAACAAGAGCGTTGACTCGTTGACCCATCGGGGTTCGGGGTTTTGATTTGCACGAGAACAGTACCACGAGTTTTGCGATATCGCGAAGCCCGATTTCCTGAGGAGACTGCGGGGGATCATTAGAGTATCCTGTGGGTGACCAAAGGTCCCGATACGGGATCTGAAGGGCATTGTAAAGCTCTTCGGGCCTGAGATGAAGAAGGTCCTGGTGTGAGCGGGTTTCCGCTGAGGGTGACTTGCGTAAATCTCTCAGAGGATATTTACATGGACTAGCCTCAAGGGTTTATACATAACTCATCTCTAGTATGCTTACTGTAAAATTCACTCTATGGCATCAAGTAGGAACCTAGAGCATGTTATGAAAATATGGTTCTTATTTTCTTTCTCATAATTTTGTTAAATGTAAATCAAATACTAATATTTATATGTTGAGGAATACTAACTATGTGTTGATCCTAGTACTCTATGTACATGACCTCTTGATCACAGGTAGATCAACCTCAACAATTGTTACATTCAAAGTCATTTTTCATGATAGGTTCTTTATGACATGCATGGGGTCACTTCACTTTTATCTTGGTCTTGAGATCATCTATAATGCTTCAAACATGAAGTTGTCTAAGACTAATTATTCTAGGGATATATTGGTTAGATAACACATGAAAAATTGCAAGTCTTTACCCACACCCTTCTTGTTCAAGGTACATACTGAAGATGACAACGATACACCATTGGTGGATAAAACCTTGTATCGACAAATTGTGGAGATCCTTATGTATCTCACCCACAATCAACCCGATCTCTCATATGCATTAGGGGTAGTTTCATATACACACAAGAGTTGCATGAGATACACCGGAAGGCTTCCGAGTGCATTCACGGATATGTTCAGGGTACCACCAATTATGAGATCCACTATGCCACAATTTGTGCATTAGATATCATGGGCTTCATAGATTCTTATTGGGCTAACAATAACACAGATTGCAAGTCCACCTCCATGTACATTCTTAGTTTGGGTTCCAGACCCATCTTTTGGTTGAGTAAAAAGAAGTTAGCAATCGCTTTATCCTTAAAAAAGGTCGAGTATAGAGGAGCAGTCAACATCATTATTCAAGAACTTTGGCTTCAAAACTTCCTCACTGAGCTTGATATCCAATTCCATCATCTGACTATCATCTAGGATGACAACCAGAGCACACTTAAATATTGTAGAGATCTAGTGCAGTGGCAATGAAAAAAATACATCGAGGTCCATATGCATCACATCAAAGAGTTGGTTCATGACAAGATGGTCGATTTTCATTCCTCTCCATCCTCTGAATAGACTATTGACATATTCACCAACACTTCCAATTGCCGCCAAATTTGTTAGTCAAGTACGAAGCAATAAGCCATTTCTTTATCTTCCGTAGAGGCCAAGTACAGAGGAGCAGTCAACATCATTATTCAAGAACTTTAGCTTCAAAACTTCCTCACTGAGCTTGATATCCAATTCCATCATCTGAATATCATCTAGGATGACAACCAGAGCACACTTAAATATTGTAGAGATCTAGTGCAGTGGCAATGAAAAAAATACATCGAGGTCCATATGCATCACATCAAAGAGTTGGTTCATGACAAGATGGTCGATTTTCATTCCTCTCCATCCTCTGAATAGACTATTGACATATTCACCAACACTTCCAATTGCCTTTCTTTCCTTCTTCATTTTACAATGCATATAAATTTTGAGTTGGGGAGGGGGAAGGTTCCAAGGAGGTTTCTTCCTCTTTTTTCAAGCAGTTCATTCATTAGGGTGTAAAATGGGTACCTAGTATGGATTCTTTCCGACACCCATTCTTCATTTTACACCCTAGTAGTGTTTAGGGGTTGTTGGAGATATTTCTCACTCACACCCACTTTTTCCTAAGTTTACTTGCCTAATGTTAAGGATTCCACCCATAGATGACAATATTCTCCTATATGAGAGAATTCCCCACTAAAATAGGGCACTACATCCTCTTTAGTCTTGTTACACCTTAGTTATACTAGTTGGTCTTGACTCAATTACACTTCAATTAGACTAGTGGAGTTGAGTGATGCATGTTCACCTCGGTATTGTCACCAGGAGGGCGCATATCACATGTATGAGGCTAGGAGAGATCTACACATGCAAATGCATGAGTCTCTTGTTGAAATATTGTAACTGCAAAGAGTATTCTATTTATTATTGAGTTATTATTCATTAGATCAATCCCCTTTTGTGGATTGATCATGTTGGGATTTGTACTTGACCAAATCCCCTTTTGTGTATTGATCAAACCATAATTATATTATGCTAAATAAGAAGTCAGTCCCCAAGTGTAATTAAAGTGGCTTTAACCATTAAGAAGAGAAGTCAGCACTGCCCAGTGAAGAGACACATTTCCAGTGCATGCTAGCTAGTATAAATAAAGGAGGCTAGCGCCTCATTATCTCACTCACTCATTCACTCATCAAGTGCACAATTTGGGAAGCTGCAGTTGGGAGAAGAAGGAAGAGAGAGGCACATTTCTTAGTGTTGGATATTCTCTAGTGTTTTTCTTTATTGTCTTGGCATTGTATTGGCTATCTATATTAAGGAAGTTTTTGTTGGGTTTTCTCCCCCATGAGGGTTTTCTAAGATAAATGTTGTGTATATTGTGATTGTGTTTCTCTCAATGATCCTACCTATACTCTTGTTATCTAGTAAATTGAAAAGAAACCTAATAATAGATCAAAGATTAACATGGTAGCAAAGCTAAGCTGAAGAGAGCACCTTTCACTGGATAAGCAAAAATGTCATTTTTGTCGTACAAGAATATTAGGGATTTTTATTGAAGAGGAATTTCAGCCTAAAACTCATCAAGGAAGTGCACCCCAGCCTAGTGAACTCTTTGAAAACCTCAACACACTTTTCTAGTGGACAAAACTCCTATAAAGTGAAACCCTAGTTTTCACTAGTACTAGAAAACCAGGAAACCAGAACTAATACCAGACTTACCAGTCCATAATTTTGCAAGCCCAGTTTGAAGGGGTAAAGTTTGTATTTTCTAAAATCTGACTGCACCGAGCTACTCGCCTCAGCCAAGCGTACCTCCTGGTAAGTTCATATTTAATTTCTTATCACTTTCATTTTTTGGTCATTTTCCCAGCTACTAGTCAAAATGTCTGCAAACACCAAGATTGTTGATAAGCTAGAAGGTGTGGATAACTTTCGTTCTTGGAAGTATATGATTGCACACATTCTTGAAGAGAATGACCTAACAATATTCATTAAGGAAGATGTACCATAATATACCAATTCTACAATGAAAGAAAAACGCCAGAAGGACATGGTTAGGGCCAAAAGAATCATTCTAGACTCTATTAAAGATCACTTGATCCCTCAAGTGGCTTCAAAGAAAACTCCAAAAGAAATGTTTGATGCTCTAACCAGGATGTATGAAGGAAAGAATATCAACTGGAAGATGAATCTAAGAAACCAACTCAAGAATACAAAGATGCAGAAAGGAGAAATCGTACATGACTACTTCTCTAGGGTTTCTCAATTTAAGGAAAAATAGAAGAAATTAGAGATACCCTAGATGAATATGAAATCATAATGTATTAATGGTCTCACAATACCTTGGGATGCGTTCATCCAAATCATTTGTGCTAGAAAGGAGAAACTACATTTTGACAGTCTTTGGGAAGAATGTGTTCAAGAAGAAGCAAGGGTAGCTAACTGAGAAGCAATACTATCAAGAGATGAAGATCAATCCCTAGTTTCTCATGATAAAAGAGGAAAGAATAGGTATCACTTCCAGAAGGAGACTCATCAACATAAGGAATCTCACCCTCCAAAGAGATTCCATAAGTTTCAGAAAGGTCAAAGAAGAGAAAGAGATTTCTCCTCTTATCAATGCTACCATTGTGATAAGATGGGACATATTGCTAAGAATTGTCCATCTAGAAGAGAAGAATACATGAAGAGAAACAAAAGGCACCATGCCCATGCAGTTGAAGATGAAGAGCCACCCACGAAGATGATTAAGGAATAGATTGAAGACTATGTCTTAATCTCTTCCCTCTCAGGATCAATATCACATGGGCAGGATACTTGGATCATAGATAGTGGTGCCTCTAAGAACATGATAGGTTAGAGGGACATTCTCTCTAGCCTTACCAAAAATAACTTTCCCTAGAAAGTTACACTTGGAGATGATTACCAGTACCCTATCAAAGGAGTGGGAGAGACCAATTACAAACTTGATTCAAGGACCCCAATGAAGATGAAGGATGTGCTATATGTACCAGGTTTAACAAAGAACTTGCTTTCTATCTCATCTTTAGATAAGAAAGGATTCATGGTTGCATTCATAGATGGTGAAGTCCTCATGTGGCCTAAAGGAAAAACCATAGAAGATGAAATTGTTATTGGAACAGAATAAGGTGGCCTGTATAAATTAAAAGGTCACTTAGAAGCATCCTTTATACACTCCATCGAGAGTCCATGTGAACTTTGCCATAGAAGACTAGATCACATCAACTACATAGCATTACCATATGTGAGAACGGAAGTTATAGGTCTCCAAAATTCAAGGTTGACCATGAAGGTGTGTGCAATGGATGTGCACAAGGAAAGAACATCAATAACCCTTTCTCGAAGAGTGACAATAAAGCAGCAGGAGTCTTAGAGCTCTTCCACTCAGATGTATATGGATCAATGCCATCAACCTCCATTAGTGGGTATGTATACTATGTATCATTTATTGATGACTATTCTCGAAAGACTTGGGTGTACTTCTTAAAGTCATAAGATGAAGTGTTTGGGAAATTCAAGGAATTCAAAACCTTGATAGAGAATCTCTCTGAAAGAAATATCAAGACACTCAGGTAAGATAATGGAGGAGAATACACCTCAAAAGAGTTTGTAAACTTTTGTAAATATGCCAAGATTAAGAGGGAGCTCACCACTTCCTACAATCCTTGTGAAGACTATGATCCATGATCAAGATCATCCAATGCACTTATGGGAAGAAGGAGCAAGGACATTAGTGTATGTACAAAAAAGATTATCCCATAGTGCACTTGGGTTCAAAACCCCCGAAGAAATGTTCTCCGGAAGGAAGACAGAAGTAATCCATCTCAAGATATTTGGTTGTCCAGTGTTTGTACACATTTCAAAAGAGAAGAGAACCAAGTTGGACCCTTCAGGAAAGAAGGGAATATTTGTTGGACACTATGAGGTCTCAAAGGCCTTCAGAATATATATACCAAATTATCATTGTTATAAATAGTAGGTGTGCTCATTTAACCATAGACAATATAGAAATATTGTCACCCAACCATAGGCTGAAGCCACCACCAAGCACCTTAACCTTGACAAAGAGAATAATTCCGGAAGCAAACCCTAGGTCCAAAAGCCAATCGAGGTAGTGTACCACTCTCCAGAGCTAGCATACCAAGCATAAGGTCCAAACCATAACCAAGAAAAAGTTTTTAATACCCCAAGGACGAGCCCCAATTATATTTTTGAATGGTAATTATGTTTATAGGATGGTGAGCCAAGTGTTTATAAGTTGAAGACTTATATGTTTATTAGGCTGGAGAACCTAGATTCTTAAGGCCATGAGCCTAATTTTGTATATGTAATTATGCAGATCATTAATAAAATATAAACATCACTGTGTGTAGACTGACCACGAAGAAAGAGTGATGGGGGAGTAAGCTCCACTAGGTAGGGTAAGGGAAGGGGGATAAGTATTTGGGCCTAGGGGCTAAGCTAGGGGGCTTACCTCTAAAGGGATAATATTTTTTTATTAATCCCTGAAGGCTAAGGTGGACATGTTGAGTGTTGTCCTAAGTTCTTGGGAAAAGGAACATATGTTAAGTGGAGTGCATGCATCTCCAGGGAGACAGGTGTCGACCTAGGCTCATGCAGTTAAAACCCAAGAAATCAAACCACGTTGGGGGTTCGCTTTCCATTCGGGGATCCACCGTCTAACCAATTTTTTCCTCTGTGTCTGACCTCTACATAACCACACACACCTGAGAAACCACTAAATGGGGAGGGGAAAGCCGATGGGTCTTATCCTTGAACCCAGTCTACCCACACTTGCAAATCTGAGTTCGTACCTTAACCGTTTTTGGGTTGTTGCCTTCTGTTTTCCTGAAATGTATTGAACCGTTGTTTTTGTCCTCACCTGACTGGAGCTGAGTCGAAGGTTGGCTGGAGAAGTGGGTTGTCAGGCCCGTGGTTGAAGAGGTAGGTTTTCAAGCCTGTGAGAAACTCTCTCTAGGTGAGAGAGTGTGTTGTGGTAGTGAGTCATTTTGGAAGGGGTCCCATAGCTGCTACAAAACTCTGAGAATTCTGGTCCGGCCTATTGCTGAAGCCCAAGGAAAGGGAGGTGGAGCAACCGATGAACTGTGTGACAATGAAGGTGCATACTCGTCGAGTGGGACATGCATGTGGGGAATGAGAGTCTATGAGTAGTAGGCGTAAGTGGCTCCTAGGAGAGAATCCTTCCTCTTGAACTATGTGACTTCTTATTGACCTTGCCTAGCTTAGGAATCCCTTGCCCGGTGGAGTTTAGTCCCAGCTCGGGGGTGACCTACTGCTAAGAATGATGAACAGTGTGGTCCAAGGCTGGGAGGTTCATGGAAGGTCTGCACGCAGTCGGTGGTGTTCCTTCAGTTAAAAGATAAGTATCATTTTCATGCTTAATTATATATGCTATGCATAACTGTGATTCTTCAATGTTATCATGTATTTCGTTGCATGTTTGAATTACTGTTAATTCCATTTGAGTCTGTATGGTAGAAGTAACTCTGTGTTATTTGTTTTAAATTCATTAAAATGCATGTTATATGTATGTTCCTCTGTGGCATTGCCCGACCTGTTGGTAGTTGGGGACGTTACAAATTGGTATCAGAGAAGGAAAGGCAAAGTTAAAGGTGTTTGTGTAGTGTTGCCCGACCTGTTGGTGGCTGGGGATGTTACAATTTGGTATCAAAGCCATGTTCTCAACACTAAGCCTAGATGGGCCATGTTAGTGGAAGTTGAAGCAAAAGTTTCAGAAAATAATTGTTGTCGAAATGGACAAAATTCAAGTTCAGAACCAAGGTCAATGCATTGTGCTTGGGTGGACTGGATAAGTGGTCATGAGAACCAAGGTTTCATGTGTAAATTGTGTCAAGAGGAACCAATTTCGAACTTCAGAGCATTCCTGAGTGCCAAGAAGTTACCTTGGTCATGTTATGAAGCTCATGAGGTGTAGTGGTATTGTAAAACCATGACAGACATGGTATTTGGCCAGAGAGAGAGAGATCACAACACTTGTGGTGTTGGGGTCGTAGGATCTATTCGCAAGAAGGAGAATACTTCACAACTGTCATAACTTGAGAAGGTGTAGAAGGTTTAACCTGGAATCCCTTCAGACTACATGACAGCGGTGAAGATTGATGCAAAAATCAGGGAAAGTCTGAAGCTTCGAATTCTGAAGCTCCAAAGTCCCGAAGCTTTGATGAAAAAATTTCCACAGTGGGTATTAGTTGTTGGATGCTGAGTAGTCATGGATTGTTGATCCACCCCATTTCACAAGTTCGTTAGTTCAGAAATCTGAGAGTTGTTGTATTGGGCTTGGAAGATTTTTGAAGTCGTAGGCCCAAATTCTTGAGTAAGCACCTATCGATCTATCACTTGGCCACGACTCATGGTCACATGGGTTGGGGTCTAAGAGAAAGGGGCTAGTGCCTGAAACTTTTTGCAGAATGAAAGGATATGTGGGGATTATTGGGGTATCGAGAATTGCAGAGAATGAATTCTGAACGTTTTCTTGAATCATATTGGTTTATGAATATGGTGGAATTTGTTAAGGAATGATGGCCTCACAAATTTATGTTGATTGCACATTGTGTTGCAGAGTCAACGATTGTCAAAACCAAACAGAATTTTCGCTTAGTGCATAGAAATGGAGGAGGCAATGAATGCTTCCATCTAATAGAATGAAGCTAGAGGAATGGATTTTCATTTGGGAATAGAAGTATCAAACTCCAATGGGCATGGAGAAGAGATAGATAAGGAAGGAAACATGATGAAAATCATTGAAAGATTGCAAAAATATGCCGAGACTCACCGAGCAGATAACAAAAAGCTCATGAAAGCAAAGGAACAATAGGGGGAATTCAATGTAAAGTTGATGCGGAGCCTGGAAAGGATAGAAAGGAAATTGGAGAAGAAAAATGACTCCAATAAATCAGGAAGTCACGGGTTCCCTGATGAGAAGAGAAAATCAAGGAGTGTTGGTAGACACCATCATCACTCCCGAGGAGACTCCAAGAGGAGGGTACATAGTAGCTCAAGCCTATCTCCTACCATAAATCATATGAGATCTGGAGTGGATGAGTTGAAGGGAGAAATGAACAATATTAAGCCTCCTGCATTTGATGGGGAGCGCCAAAAGGAGAAAGATGTCGAGACATGGTTGCTTGGCATGAGGAAATACTTCACACTGCAAAATTATTCCTCTCATGCAGAAGGAAGAATTGCAATGTATCAAATGAAAGGAAAGGCATCCATGTGGTGGGATCAACTTGTGAAAGTGCCCCACATTAAAGAGAAAAATGTTACTTGGAGGGAATTCAAGAAGTATTTTGAAAAGAAGTACTTGACTAAGAGATACTATGACAGAAAGATGAAGGAGTTCTTTGAACTCAAGATGGGTAGTATGTCCATAGATGAATATGAGTGGAGGTTTTTGGAATTGTTGAAGTAAGTTCCTTTCTTCAAAGATGAGACTATCCAAATTCAAAGGTATCTAAGTGGACTAACACCTCCCATCAGTGACACGATCCAGTATGATGATCCTAAAACTATGGAAGAAACGATAAGAAGAGAAAAATACTTATATGAGCAACGAAGAGAGAAGCCCACTTTCCAGAAGGTTTGGGAAGACAAGGATAGTTTCAATATGGATCAGAGGAAGAAGAGAGACAAGCCATCCTTTTTCAAAAATAGTCATCAAGGACAACCATCTTTTAGAGATCCTAGGAAGGCTGAGGTAGGTGGACAAATGCCAAGATAAACACCTATGGAATGTTGGGGTTGTAAACAAAATCATAGGTACAACGACTGTCCCCACAGAAATGAAAAAGTGAGAACTGTCCACAATGTTCAATAGGAAGAAACAGTGGATGACATGGGAAGAAGAATACCAAGGATCTATGCAGCCTTGGACAACAAGAAAGTGGAATATCAGTCACATATGATTGAAGTGGAAGGTATGATCAACAACCATGCTATTACTATTTTAATTGATTCAGGAGCTAGTCATAGTTATATAGATCCTAGAGTGGTGGAAAGTTTGCATTTACCAAGAAGCAAGTATGTAAAATCTTGGTTAGTGTAGCTGGCTACATGAGCTAAGATAAAGGTTGTGGATTTGGTTAAGTCCTGTCCAATGGACATGAATGGACTGGGCACAAGGGTTGAATTGAACATTTTACCTTTAGGTTCCTATGACTGTCTAATTGGGATGGATTGGTTGGACCAACACCATGCCATCTTAGACTTTCATAATAAGGCATTCACTTGCCTGTATAAGGAAGGAAATCAGAGAACAGTCCTAGGAATTCACAGAGCAGTTTCTGTCAGGGAAATCTCAACAATGCAGTTGAAGAGGTGCTGTAGGAAAGGTTTCCAATTATTTGCAGCTCATATCGAAGAGGCACCTAAGGATAAGGTATCAACTATTTAATACCATGCAGTATTAAAGGATTTTGGAGATGTATTCTAGGAGGTACCCGACTACCCCCGAAGAGAGATATTGATTTCTCTATAAACCTGATGCCTGGAACAACTCCAGTGTCGAAAACTCCTTACAAAATGAATACACCAGAGATGAAATAACTACAATTGCAACTTGAAGAACTTCTGAAGAAGGGGTATATATGCCCAAGTGTTTCACCTTGGGGTGCCCCTGTCCTGTTCGTGAAAAAGAAAGATGAGACTTTAAGATTGTGCATCAATTTTAGATAGTTGAACAAAGTGACCATTAAGAACAAGTATCCTTTGCCAAGGATCGATGATCTCTTTGATCAGTTGAAGGATGCCAAGATATTTTCAAAAATAGATGTCAGGTCAGGTTACCACCAGGTAAGGATAAAGGATGAAGACATCAGCAAGACTGCCTTTAGAACAAGGTATGGCCATTATGAATTCATAGTGGTACCATTTGGATTATCAAATGCACCTGTTGTTTTCCTGTGCCTAATGAATGGCGTATTCAGGGAATATCTAGACAAGTTTGTCATAGTATTTTTGGATGACATCCTGGTGTATTCCAATTCGAAGGAAGAGCATGAAAAACATTTGAGGATGGTGTTGCAAGTGCTAAGAGAGCACCAACTGTATGCCAAATTGAGAAAGTGCTCATTCTATCAAAAGTAGATCCATTATTTGGGGCATATCATTTCAAAAGATGGGATAGTTATGGATCATGAGAAGATAGAAGCCATTAGAGAATGGTCAGAACCTAAGAATGTGATAGAAGTCATATCCTTTATGCGTCTAGCTGGCTATTACTGAATGTTCATTGCCAGATTCTCAAGGATTTCTCACCCAATCACTTCCTTGCAAAGTAAGGAGAAGAAATTTCAATGGAGAGAAGAATGTGAGAGAAGCTTCCAACGATCAAAACAATTGTTAATCAATGCTCCAATCATGTGGATTGTGGATCCGAGTGAGGATTTTGTGGTTTGCACAGATGCATGCAAAGAAGGACTAGGAGGAGTTCTCAGCCATAATGGGTTTGTAATATGTTATGAGTCCAAAAAATTGAAAGAGCATGAAAATAAATATGCAACTCATGATTTGGATTTGGCAGCCATAATGCATGCCCTAAAGAAATGGAGGCACTACCTCATGGGAAGGAGGTTTGAACTCGGGACAAACCATCACAGTGTGAAGTATTTGTTTGATCAACTAACCTTGAATTCTACGTAGAGTAGATGGTTGGAATTCCTTTGTGAGTATGACTTTGATATCAAACATATCAAGGGAAAGGAGAACAAAGTAGTTGATGCACTTAGTAGAAGAGTGAATGAACTACATGCTATGGCCATTAGCATGTATCAAACTGATATTAAAGGAATAATTTCAGAAGATGCAAATGCATATTTGCAGTACATGGAATTGGTAGCAAAGCTATAACAAGGTAAGATGCTACAGAGAGTGGAAGATTATAAATTGGAAGCTAATGGAACACTCATGTACAAAAATAGAGTTTATGTACCTAATTTCCAGGAGTTGAAAATTATGATTTTGAAAGAAATTCATAATGTGCTTATGTTGGGCACCCTGGATTTTAGAAAATTGTGGCAACAATGAAGAGCCACTACTTTTGGCTAGGCATGAAGAAGGAAATTGCAGAATACATCGCCATATGTATGGAGTGTCAGAAGGTCAAGACTAAACATAGGCACCTAGCAGGGTTGCTACAACCATTGCCCATTCCTAAGTGGAAGTGGGAGGTGGTGACAGTGGATTTCATCACAGGATTACCTAGAACAAGTAAGAAACATGACTCCATCTTGGTGGTGGTGGATAAGCTTACAAAAGATGCCCATTTTATTCCATTGAAGACCACTCACAAGGAAGCCAATGTTGTCAATATCTATATGAGGGAAGTAGCACGATTGCACGGTATTCCCAAGACAATTGTGTCTGACAGAGACCCAAAATTTACCTCCAAGTTCTGGAAGGGGTTATTCAAAGGGTTCAAAACGAATCTAAACTGCATCACTGCTTATCATCATGAGTTTAATGGGTAGACAAAGAGGATGAACCAAGTGATAGAAGATATGCTAAGGATGTATGTGATGGAAAAACCATATAAATGGGAAGAATACCTACACTTGGTAGAATTTTCCTACAACAATGGGTATCAAGCATCACTGAAGATGAGCCCGTTTGAAGAATTTTATGGAAGAAAGTGAAACACTCCAATTAGTTGGGATAACCTAGCTGACAAAGCAGTGGTTGGGCTAGAGTTTCTCAAGGAAATGGAAGAACAAATGTTGAAGATTAAGAAGAATTTGAAAGCTACCCAAGATAGGCAGAAAAGTTATGCTGATAGGAACAAAACCCACAGGGAATTTAAAGTGGGTGACCATGTTTTCCTAAAAGTGAAATCCAATAGAATTTCCCTAAAGCTGGGAAACTACTCCAAGTTGGTAGCCAGATTTTGTGGGCCATTCAAAATCCTAGAAAGGATTGGACTAGTTTCATATATGCTTTCATTTCCTGAATCCATGACTGTGCATAATGTGTTTCATCTTTCATTAATTAAGAAATATATACCTGATGTTAATCATGTAATTGATTGGAATGTGATTCAGGTGGAGCAAAAAGGCATCTTGGAAGTGCATCTGATGTGTATACTGGACCGAAAAAGAAAGAAGCTCAAGAATCAAGCCATAGGGATTGTAAAAGTAGACTGGACCTGATACGATCCTGAGGATGCGACATGGGAGCATGAGGATTCTATGCAGGAAGAATACCCACATCTTTTTGAATATTTTGAAAATCTTGCTGATGCTATGTAAAGAAGTTGCACTGAGGACAGTGCAAAAATAAGGGGAGGGGATTGTAATACCCCAAGGATGAGCCCCAGTTATATTTATGAATTGTAATTATGTTTATAGGATGGTGAGCCAAGTGTTTATAAGCTAAAGACTTATATGTTTATTAGGCCATAGAGCCTAGATGCTTAAGGCCATGAGACTGATTTTGTATATGTAATTATGCATATCATTAATAAAATATAAACATTGTTGTGTGTAGACCAACCATGAAGAAAGAGTGATGGGGGACTAAGCTCCACTAGGTATGGTAAGGGAAGGGGGCTAAGTATTTGGGCCTAGGGGCTAAGCTAGGGGGCTTACTTCTAAAGGGATAATATTTTATTATTAATCCCTGAAGGCTAAGTTGGACATGTTGAGTGTTGTCCTAAGTTCATGGGAAAAAGAATGTATGCTAAGTGGAGTGCATGTAGCTCCAGGGAGACAAGTTTCAACCTGGGCTCATGCAGTTAAAACCCAAGAAATCAAACCGTGTTGGGGGTTCTCTTTCCATTCGGGGATCCGTCATCTAACCTATTTTTTCCTCTGTGTCTGACCTCTGCATAACCACGCACACCTGAGAAACCACTAAACGGGGAGGGGAAAGCCAATGGGTGTTATCCTTGAAACCATTCTACCCATACTTGCAAATTCGATTTCGTAACTTAACCGGTTTTGGGTTGTTGCCTTATGTTTTCCTGAGATGTATTGAACCGTTTTTATTGTCCTCACCTGGCTAGAGTTGAGTCGAAGGTTGGCTGAAGAAGCAGTTTGTCAGGCCGGTGGTTGAAGAGGCAGGTTGTCAGGCCTGTGAGAAACTCTCTCCAGGTGAGAGAGTGTGTTGTGGAAGTGAGCCCTCATGGAAGGGGTCCTGTAGCTGCTACAGAGCTCTAAGAATTACGGTCCGACCTATTGTTGAATCCCAAGGCAAGGGAGGTGGAGCAATCGATGGAATGTGTGACAGTGAATGTGCATACTCCTGGGGTGGGACAGGAATGTGGGGAATGAGATTCTGTGAGCAGTAGGTGTAAGTGGATCCTAGGAGAGAATCCTTCCTCTTGAACTGGGTGACTTCTTATTGACCTTGCCTAGCCTAGGAATCCCTTTCCCAGTGGACTTTAGTCCCAGCTTGAGGGTGACCTACTGCTGAGAGTGATGAGCAGTGTGGTCTAAGGCTGGGAGGTTCATGGAAGGTCTGCATGCAGTTGGTGGTATTACTTCAGTTAAAACATAAGTATCATTTTCGTGCTTAATTATATATGTTATGCATCAATGTGATTCTTAAATTTTATCATGTATTTCGTTGCATGTTTGAATTACTGTTAATTCCATTTGAGTCTGTATGGTAGCAGTAACTCTGTGTTATTTGTTTTAAATTCATTAAAATGCATGTTATATGTATGTTCCTCTGTAGCGTTGCCTAACCTGTTGGTGGTTGGGGACATTACAAATTGGTATCAAAGCATGAAAGGAAAAGTTAAAGATGTTTGTGTAGAGTTTCCCGGTGTGTTGGTGGTAGAGGATGTTACAAAGTGCAAGCCTAAAACTGAAAATACTAGTTGAAATATCTGCAACTACAACTACTCTTCAAACTTGCGCACTTACTGAATTTCTGCAGTTGTGAGTTGTGTGTGTACAAATGATCTCTCGCATCCTGTATTTATACTGCTCTTTCTTATATGTCTGGGCCGACTTTTCTTTCTGGAGGCTAAAGACTCAATATTAATTATTTTCTTTAGTTGACTTGTCTTCTAGGGTTATGCCCAAAGCGTTAGGGTTTCTTCTTCCTTTCCATAATATTCTATTCTTGTTAGGGTTACACGTAGAGGCTAATACCTCGCACAACTACCATAATATCAATTCTACCTCCTAGATAGGGAGGTATTTAGAACATTGGTCTTGATAAAAAACATACCATTCAACTGGTAACATCATCATAGCCACATAGGCTATCTCATGATCAAATCACGAGCACCATCATCACTATCTATATCATCTGATAGCATCAACTGCATCATCTCTCGAAGCTAAACTCCATCTAAGTAATCAAGAATGATGTTGAATAAGTCACTCACTCCATAGAGTGATACAAGAACTGTTATTCTAATCCAGACATATATGCTAGAAGAATAATTGTTCCAACATATGCTGGAAGCCATGCCATGGGCTACAAGGAATATTCTTCTAATCCGGACATACGTCCTAGAAGAATAATTGTCCTGGACCATTTTCCGCCTAGAGAATATGTGTCCACCAACACACTAACTATCCATCTATCTGGTAAAAATTTCCAACGCTACTGATAGTCTTCATGGAAATTAGAACAATGTCATTCAATAGAACTCAACTGTGTCTATCCATAGTAGCACACAACTATTATCCAGTGGTACAAAACCACACCAAGTAGAACATGGCTATTTAACCAGTGACACATAGTCACAACCAGTGGAACACATCCACCACAGTGGCATACAACTACTTTCCAAATATATACAGTCTCCACAGTAATCATATCAACCTTCATAACAATATCATGATATAAACTGAGTCATCTAGGTCATTCTTCCACTCACATCTATGATATATGGAAGAACATATTCCCTTAGGAGGTAAAACATCAACCATGGGCTATCTGGACTATTCTTCTCAAGCATAGAAGAAAAATTGTCCCTGATTTATGAGACTGAACCATTCACCTAACTAGGCCATTCCTCCGACACTAATCATAGTGAAACCTAGAGAGAATGAGTCTGCCCTAGGGAATGCATGTCCCTGATTGTTGAACCTGGACCATTCACCTAACTAGGCCATTCCTCTGGCACTAATCATAGTGCAACCTGGATAGAATGAATTTTCCCTAGGGAATGGCTGTCCAGACCATTTCCTAATGGAAATGACTATCCTACACCAACCTCCAAAAAGGACCATTCTTCGAAACTTCTCACAACTCTGAACTTCGAAAGAATGACTGCCCGATGAGGCAAACCATTCTACTTGACCACTACTCAAAGTGACTTCCAAGAAGAATGATTGCCCTAGACCATTCCCTCACACTGTACACAAGGGGAATCACTGTCTATGGTACATCAAAAATCTATCAGAACATTTTCATTACAAAAATGATTGTTCGATCATGACCATTTTCCGAACTGGAAAATGCATGTCCATCAAAAATCTCAAACCACTTTTCGAACTGGAAAGGAACTGGTCATCCTGGACCATTTTTCAAACTAAAAGATGATTGTCCATAAATCAAAAACATATAAGTGCTCCCTCCCAACTTGGGAGTAATCTCTTTCTTTTTCAATAAGGAATTCATTTCCAGGAGCCCCAACTTGTTTCTTTAGTATGAAAAATTTTCATCTTGGGTAGAGGCTTTACTAAAATATCTGTTATTTTCTCATCTATGAAGATATATTGGAGAATCACTTCTCTTTCCTAGACTTCATCATGGAGAATATAATGCTTGATCTCAATGTACTTCGGTCTGTCATGGAACATTGGTTTTCTCCGAAGGCTTCATATAGCTCTGATCATTACAATATATCATGGTCGAATTCAACACTTTGTTTCCTGACTAGCTCATAACATCGTGACAAGGCTCAAACTGAAACATATCCAAGTAGCGCTTCTTCTATCATCATGAGAGTTTGCCATGGATTATCAATCCATCATCCCAAACTTTTGAGTAACTATTCTGATACACCATCTCTGTCATAGAAAGTTTTCACCATGCTTTTGCTGTATATGAGATACTATGCATCAAGTTGTTTGAATCCATACAAGGTCTTCTTATATCTGCATACATGAGTCTCTTCCTAGTATAAGCTTCTTTCTCACTTGCTTTAATGGGAAGAACAGTCTTTGACATGTAAATTCCAATCCATGGATACTAGAAGAGGTATATCTTGTTTACTAGAACAAGTTGTTGTCATAGTCTTCTCCCTCCTTCTGGAAGAATCTTTGAATCTTGCAATTCTTCCATTCATAAGTCTTTTTCACATTTTTTACATACATTGTTCTTTACCATTACTTCCATTTCTTCTGCTCGATTTCTTCTTAGTGGGTTCAAACCAAGCTGGTAGTCTTGTGATTCTCAGTATAATAACTGGTTGTTCTTGTTTTTCTTCTTTATGTAGATAGACAACCAAGGATACTTTAAGTCTTCTTTTCGAAGAATACTTATTTTAGAGTCAAACTGAACATGTGTTGCTTATCATGGTTGCTACTTTCAATTGGAACATGGACAGGTACTTCATAATCCTCAATGGATCATATCATTTAGGATTAGCTCCCTCCTAATCCTTGCTTCATGCATGAATGCATGCTCTTCTTTTGGAATTCTGTAGTCATGTCCCTCCATCTAAGAGAGTCCACACTTTCGTCTACATCTTTATTGCCTTCTGCAAAGTGTCACAAGTATTTTTCTAATTTCCTCTTGATTGTTGAATTCTTTCCATTTTGACTTCTTCTAGGTTTATTCAATTTTTACTTTGATTTCGAATTTTCTTGTAGTTGTTACTTATGTAATAGCTTCCACATGAATTGTTACCAAGGATTGTCAATGCACTTCATCTTTTCATGTGTATTCCTTGACTTGTAGTCATCGTGATAGCAATCCTTATCTTGTTATTCTTCCATAGGTATTGTTTCACTTGAAAATCTTATCTTCTAAGAAATAGATATGCAAGATATGTACAGAAACTATGTAAACATGGTATGTACAAGAACTATGAAGAATATTGTTACCTTTCCTTAGAATAAGAAGTATGTTTTATCCTTCTTGGCCTTTTTTGAGGGTTCCCTTTCTTCGACAACTGATGCTTTGTCTATTTCCTTTCTTAGGACAAACTTCCTCTTATTCCTGAAATTATTGAATTTTCGCTGTGAAGGCTTGATCATCGTATTTCTTTTGGGATTTCTCTTTTGTGCTAATCCTTGATTCTTCTTATGCACAGCAAGTCCAAAGTTCTTCAAATGTGATATATTCCTTTCTTGTGTTCATGCTTGCAACAAATGCATCCCATGTCTTGGGAAGGTTGTTGAGTACTATATTTACCAGTTCCTTGAAATGATGTCTTCAATAGCTTGTAGTTGATCTCTTAACTGAGAGATTCTCACAAAGTATGATGTTATGCTTTCATCATCATTAATTTTCATGTCACGAAGATCATTCTTTGGACTCATTACTTTTCCAATGTTTCTGACTGAGAAGAGATTAGTTAGGGCATCATACATCTTCTTAGATGAGTCAAGATGAGAGATGTAGGGTATCAAGTGGTCTTATATAGAGTCCACTATGATACTCATGGAATTTATGTCATTGTCCTTGAACTTCTCCATAACTGCAACATTATGAGGTTCCTTCTCTTTTTATTCTTTAAACTGCGGTTCCATGATATTTCCTTTCATGATATCTAACACTTTATTCTTGGCAAGGATGAGGTCAATCCTTGTCTTCCATGCTCTGAAGTTAGAATCCCCTTCAAAAAAAAAAACTAACTTCATAGAGTAAGTCATGACTGCTTTGACTTGGTCAACCTTTGATTTTGATCAAAAAACTCAAAATTGATGTCTTAGCTTGTTGATAATACTAGGAGGTGCAATAGGTTAGGGCGCACTAGGATATCCAAAAACTAGGTCAATCTCTTCACTTAAGGTGCCTCAACACGAGGGTTAGAGTTTCGTTGCTGCAACAAAAACTTTGACTGCAACTGCAACTATAACTGAGAAAATCCTCCCAATCTATCGTCCAACAATTAGAATATCTGAAGATAGTGTGGGCCCATAACCTATTAGAAATAATAGGTGTGCTCATTTAACCATAGACAATATAGCAATATTGTCACCCAACCATAGGCCGAAGCCACCCTCGAGCACCTTAACCTTGACAGAGAGAATAATTCTGGAAGAAAACCCTAGGTCTAAAATCCAATAAAGGTAGTGTACCACTCTCCAGAGCTAGCATACCAAGCAGAAGGCCCAAACCATAACCAAGAGAAAGTCAAGCCTAAAACCAAAAATACTTGTTGTAGTAGTTGCAACTGCAACTACTCTCCAAACTTGTGCACTTACTAAATTTCTGCAGTTGTGAGTTGTGTGTGTACAAATGAGCTCTAGCATCCTGTATTTATACTACTCTTTATTAGTTGTCTGGGTCGACTTCTCTTTCTGGAAGCTAAAGACTCAATATTAATTATTTTCTTTAGCCGACTTGTCTTCTAGGGTTATGTCCAAAGCTTTAGGGTTTCTTCTTTCTTTCCATAATATTCTATTCTTGTCAGGGCTACATGTGGAGGTTAATACCTCCCACGGCTACCATAATGTCAACAATCATCACATTGAGATGAACAAAGATGTAACCTTTGATGAAGATGCAACACTCAAGAAATCAATAAGATGCCATCTTGAATAAGTATATGAAGAAGAGCCTGTAGCTCCCATAGTTTTAGAACCAGTAAGGGAAGTCATAGTTTCCCCTGATGATGAGATTCATGAAGATCATGATATGTTAGAATATCAAGAACCTTCCCACATGACGATCTCTCACAAGAGAAAGCCAACTTGGGCAAGGGAACTTATTCAATATGGAGAGAAGTATGGTGCTCGACAAGGTACCATGAGACAAGTCAAGAAACCCAAGCCATTCTCCAGTTATATGGATTTGATGTGTGATCTCTTAGAGAAGGAGCCTACTTTATTTTAAGAAGCCATTCAAATGAAAGAATGGGCAGATGCCATGACAAAAGAATACCAATCCATTATAAAGAATGATGTATGGGAAATAGTTCCCAGATCGAAGAGAAAAGATGTGGTATCTTCCAAATGGCTATACAAGATAAGGCATGTTGTTGATGGAAGTATTAAGAAATATAAAGAAAGGTTTGTAGCTCATGATTTTTCTCAAAAGGAAGGCATTGCCTATGAAGAGACGTTTTCTCTTGTATCCAGATACACTTCTATCAAAACCATCATAGCCCTTGCAGCTAAAATGAAGTGGAAGTTACACCAGATGGATGTGAAAACAACCTTCTTGAATGGTGTCATTGAAGAAAAAGTGTATATAGAACAACCTCAAGGGTTTGAAGTTGAATACATGAAGACTCATGTATGTAGGTTGAAGAAGGCTCTGTACAGATTGAAGCAAGATCCTAGAGCTTGGTATGGGAGAATTGACAGTTTCATGACGAGCTTGGGCTTTACCAAAAGTAAAGCTAATTCTAACCTTTACTTCAAGGTTATGAATGATGAGCCTGTTATATTCTTTTTGTATGTGGATGACTTATTCTTAACCGGAGAAGAAAAGATCATCACTAATTGTAAGAAGAAGCTCATTGCAGAATTAGAGATGAAATACCTAGGCCTAATGCACTATTTCTTAGGTCTTGACATCTCATAGAGCCCAGAGAAGATCTTCCTTAACCAAGGGAAGTATGCAGTTGAAATACTGAAGAGGTTTGATATGTTGGAGTGTAAATCCATGAATACACCCATGGAAACAAAGTTGAAGCTCATGGTTGATACTTGTCAGAATTGGTTGATGCTACATTGTACAAACAAATCATTGGATCATTGATGTATTTGACAAACACCAGGCCAGAAATATGTTTTGTCGTGAACACCTTGAGTCAGTATCTGGTAGAGCCCAGACATGTTCACCTTGTTGCTGCAAAACATGTGATGAGATAACTTAAGGGTACATTGGACTTTGGTCTCTGCTACAATGGAGATCAATACTTCAGACTAATTGGTTATACTGATTCAGATCGGGATGGAAGTGTTTTTGACAGAAAGAAGACTTCAGGATGTTGTTTCAGTCTAGGTTCAACCATGACTTAATGGCAGAGTAGGAAGCAATCTATTATTTCTCTCAACACAGGAGAAATGGAATACATTGCTGCATGTTTCACCAGTTGCGAAGCCATATGGATTCAGAAGTTGTTGACAGGTCTATTTGATCTGGAGATGGAAGCAATTGTGATTATATGTGATAACCAAAGCTGCATAAAAATGACAGAGAACCCTGTGTTCCATGACAAGTCGAAGCATATAGAAATCTGGTATCACTACATTCGTGATATGGTGCAGAGAGGAGTCATAAAGCTCCAATATGTTAGCACCGATGAGCAGGTTGCAGATGTGTTGACCAATCCTCTGTCTCATGTAAAGTTTGAGCACTTTCAAGACAAGCTTGGTATAGTCTGAAAGGACCTCCCTCGAAAGTGGGAGTGATGTTGATGATACTATGGTATCCTATTCAACAACGAGTAGATCAGTTAGGATTTTATATCCTATGGGACTAATCATCCCTGGATAGATCCCGAAGGTCTGGTAAGGATGGTCTATCAGAGTACTTGTGCATGTATATGCTATTTGTGGTCAATAGTGGTAGCTCCGTTAGGATTTTTATAATCCTAGGGAATCTTATGATTCTTGGGCAGATCCAGAAGGTCTGGCAAGTACGGTCTGTTAGAGTACCACATGGTAGCTCCGTTAGGATTTTATATCCTAGGGAATCTTATGATTCCTCGAAAGCTCCTTAGGGACTCCCAGAGTATCAAAAAATGTTGTAACACCTTCCTCATTATGTTGCTCCATGATGATGATGTTTTTGCTCCAGCCTTTGTGCTGTGATGATGTTGTTGCTCCAGCCTTTGTGTTATGATGATGATGATGTTGTTGTTGATGTTATTGATGATGATGATTTATTAGTGTTATACTAATCCATGTTGATGCAGATGATGATGATTCCATTCCATCTCCTTGTTGTTGATGATAGTATTGATGATGATAAAAACTTTTGATGATTTATAGATATGCCAGTTAGTGTTCCAGATGTTGTTAATGTTGTTGTGCTCTCTCTCTCCTGATCATGATGTAGAATACCCTTCTTTTTAAGGGGGAGTGTTGAAATATTGTAAATTCAAAGAGTATTCTATTTGTTATTGAATTATTATTCATTAGATCAATCCCCTTTTGTGGATTGATCATGTTGGGATTTGTACTTGACCAAATCCCCTTTTGTGGATTGGTCAAACCCTAATTATATTATGCTAATTAAGAAGTCGCCCCCCATGCCTAATTAAAGTGGTTTTAACCGCTAAGAAGAGAAGTTGGCCCTACCCAGTGAAGAGATACCTTTCCAGTGCCTTCCAGCTAGTATAAATAAAGGAGGCTAGCGCCTTATTATATCACTCACTCATTCACTCATCAAGTGTGCAAGTTTGGTAGATGAAGTTGGGAGAAGAAAGAAGAGAGAGGCATTGCTCAGTGTTGGATATTCTCTAGAGTTTTAGTTTATTGTCTTGGCATTGTACTGGCTATCTATATTAAAGGATTTTTTGTTGGGTTTTCTCCCCTATGAGGGTTTCCCAGGATAAATGTTTTGTATCTTGTGATTTTGTTTCTCTCAGTGATCCTACCTATGCTATTGTTATCTAGTAAATTGAAAAGAAATCTAATAATAGCTCAAATCTTAACATCTCTCTCCACTCCACTTGCATGATTAACTATTTAACTTATGACTCTATGGCCAATTAACTAGGTCTAGGTGGTGGTTCACTCTGTTTTCTATCAGTGAGTCTCCATATCTCTTTATATGACTACTATGGTGCATTAGTTACTCATGTAGCCTATATCTATTGTGAATTATTCACTCTTTTATAGTGGAATAACAATTAATACAATTCATTACTCTCTCTCTCTCTCTTTGTTTCTTTTGCAAGTTTTGTGTGAATTTCTACTAGCTAGAATCTTTATTCAGGTTTCACAGAAACCATGAGTTTTGTGTGAATCTCTACTACCTAGGTTCTCTATGTAGTTTTCACAAAAGCTTGATAGTAGGGTGTCTACATCTAAGGGGATTTTTCCTTTATGCAATTTATTTCTTTATTCAGTTGGGATTGAGTGTATGTCTCTCCTTTGGTAGGATTCCATGATTTTATGTAGATCAATTCCTTCTAGATCCATATCTTCCGACTCTGTGTCAAAACCATCTTCTATATTTGCTTCCATGGCTTTAGGAACTGAATCTCTAGGGAGAGAGGGATCCATGCTTGGATTTTGAATCTTTGCCTATTATGGAACATGCATGGGAATCTGAGAGCCTTGAGGTGTTTAATTCTCTAATTGGCTCCCCTTAGGTTGATTTAGGATTCACTCTATTAGGTTATTACCGAGAATTTCGAAAGTATTTCTAGAGATGGGGGTTTTTCCCTCAATTTTTCTAGCTTGGGGGGATTGAGCAAGGGTAGTCCCTAAAAACATGGTAGTGTTCATGACAAATAGAAGGGTATAAATTTGTAGTCCAAAGTTTGAACCCATTTAGTATCCAAATAGTCGAGGAAGATTGACTCAGGAATCACTCATACATTCATGTAAATGCATATTGTGGCATAGGCTGTGTACCTCCCTTGCTTAGTGACCTAATCTGTTTTAACATAAGTAGAGTAACCCCAACTAGTATTACTCATGAGGAAGAGAGTACAGGTGCACCCATACTAGGGCATAGGAGAAATTTTCTTTATTAAGGTTGAAGTTTTTTGTCTAATACCTCATATGCAACCCAACATATCAGAAGATGTACATGCCATTTTCGAAGATTTTTTCTGATGGTTATGAAGATTGTGGTGAAAAATCCTTTTAAGCCATTTTTGAGATCCACATATCATGTTGGTTTTCATCGGGCCTTGTCTCTTTTTGTTGACCATATCCCTAAAAATTTCCCAATGATGACATGGTCTTTCACGAATTGAACATAGTTATTGATGCGCTCAAAGCAAATGATCTCTTTTTGTTGACCATATCCCTAAAAATTTCCGAGTGATGACATGGTCTTTCACGAATTGAACATAGTTGTTGATGCACTCAAAGCAAATGATCTCTTTTTGTTGACCATATCCCTAAAAATTTCCCTAGGGAGGTTGTCAAAACGAGGGTCGATACTTGCATTGAAAGAGGGTGTCGGTGTGCCCACAACCCCAACCTCCTGCAAACGATTTTTCGTTTTGTTTTGGTTTGGACAAAGAAACTCTAACACCAGTCCCCATGCGGGGTCTTCGTTTTGTTTTGGTTTGGACAAAGAAATTCTAATACTTACGTCTACATGCACGGTCTTGTCTTCGTTTTGGTTTGGTTTGGACTAAGAAATTCTAACACCGGTCACCATGCATGCTTTTTATTTTGTTTTTGTTTGGACAAATAAATTCTAATGCTTTCGTCTACATGCACGGTCTTTGTTTCGTTTTGGTTTGGATAAAGAAACTCTAACACCAGTCCCCATGGGTCTCTTCGTTTCGTTTTGTTTTGGTTTGGAGAAAGAAAGTCTAATGCTTTCGTCTACATGCAGGTCTTCGTTTTGTTTTGGTTTGGACTAAGAAATTCCAACACCAGTCGCCATGCGGGCTCTTCGTTTCCTTTTAGTTTGGACAAATAAATTCTAATGCTTTTGTCTGCAGTATTCTAAACGTTAAACGTTTAATTTTTTGGAGATTTTTTGATAATTTTTTTTATTTGATTTTGTCGGAAGGTGATGAATGGTTGGATCTGCAGATTTGAGTGGTTAAGTTTGTATAATCCGAGTGCTTTAGGGTTTTTTCATCACCGGTGATAAATGGTTGGATTTGCAAATTTGAGTGGCTAAGTTTGTATAATCCAAGTGTCCCAGTTGTTTTTCATAACATTGAATCCATTTATGCATTCAGAAATGCAATTTAAACAACAGAAAATAGCTATTTTATCCAAATTTATATCAACAGATTCCAACCAAAAAACTCAAAAAATATAACGTTTAGTAACCCCTTTTTTCTACATGCTGTCATCCTTATCCGCTCTTCGTTTTGTTTTCGTTTGGACAAATAAATTCTAATGCTTTTATCTACATGATGTCATCCTCCATCCTTACACGCTGTCATCTTCCCTCCTTATCTCAATTCATCCTTATCCTAATTCTGGATTTGGATTATCAGAATGGCCAACAACAAAATCAACGATTGGCCAACCACAAAATCAACGATTGACTTCATTTTGTTTTTTACAAAGAAATTCTACTGATTTCGTGTCTTCGTTTTGTTTTAGTTTGACAAACAAATTCTAACACCAATCCGAATGCTGGCTCTTCATTTTGTTTTGGTTTGGACAATGAAATTCTAATGCTATCGCCTCTATGCAGGGTCTTCGTTTTGTTTTGATTTGACAGAGAAATTCTAACATGCAGGGTCTTCGTTTTGTTTTTGTTTTTTACAAAGAAATTCTAACAGCACTAGCGATGCGGGCTCTTCGTTTTGTTTTGTTTGACAAAGAAATTCTAACACCAGTCCCTATGCGGGCTCTTCGTTTTGGTTTGGATAAAGAAATTCTAATGTTTTTGTCTACATGCTGTCGTCGTTTTTTTATTGTAGAATAATTTTTCCATCTCCATCCTTATCTCGATTATAGATGAATTTTGTCTACATG
>SNQJ01S0075564.1:12931-34863 GCA_010110895.2 Picea sitchensis
CTTTAGATAGGTCCAGTCTTAGGATTTTCGATTTCAAATTCTTATTTTTTACATAATGGAAGACCTATTGTGCTATCGCAACGACATCGTGAATTTTCTTGTTCTGGAGGAACCCAAATTGTTCCTCACTTATGATATTACTCAATAATGGATTTAGGCATCTCACTAAGACCTTGGAAATTATCTTATTGATCAAATTACAACAAGAGATGGGTCTAAAATCCCCAAAAGAATCCCCATCGTATTTTTTGGGGATTAAACAAATAAAGGTAGAGTTGAAGGAAACCAGAACCTTACCATTTCTTTGATATTCTCTTACTATCAGAAGGAGATCATCCTTTACTAGATCATAAAAGAACTTAAAGAACTTGACAATAAACTGTTTGGGTTGGGACTCTTCCCATTCTTATTATAAGAGAGGGAAACTTGAACTTATACCTCTGATACTTCCTCCTCCAGAGATTGATTCATCTCATCAAATAAAACCATTGGAAATTTTGATACAACTTCCATGATTTCTTTAATGCGGCAACCTTCAGGGGTTTTAAAGAGTTTCTCAAAATATATGGATCCTGCCTCATCCTTCCCCTGGAATGAACTAACCATTATTCCTTCATCGATTTTGATATCCCAAATTGAATTTGTGTCCCTTATGTAGTTGTAAAATTGGTGGAATTACTTGTTGTCCCTCGCTTCTAACCATAGCGCCCTACTTTTGAGACACCATATCTACTCCTCTTTTGCTAACCATTCATTTCTGATGGATTCCGGTTATTTTAGTTTCCTTAGCTAGATTGGATTAAAGGGTAATTCATGAATCATAGTGAACAATGTGGACAACCTTTCTTCGGTTTCTGTTATATTTCTTTGACTTCGGACCTTCCAAATTGACAATCATTGTTTTATGGTATTTTTTATTTTGAAAATATTTTATGCCAAAAGGGGCATTAGAGGTTTAGGATCCAGTGGAATTAGCTTCTTCCACTTGGTGAAAACCATGTTTTCAAAATCTTCCTCCTCTAGCCATACTTGGCTTATCTTTAGAGAGGGGGGTGCTTCCATTCCATTTTTCTAGTGAAGGAGAATAGTTTAGTGGTATGAGATTCCTCCTTCTACAATAAAGGACTTAAGGAGAATACATGTCTCCATTAACGCCTATGAGACCAAAATCCTATCCAACATGTTTTCAACTTCCTCTTTCCCTATTCTAAAATTGCACCACATCATAGATTACTTATGGTTCCATGTTCACCAAGTGTAGTTCCTCTATGTGGGAAATAAAGAAATCTCTCAGACGATCCTCCTTCATTTTTTTTCCCAACACTTCTCGAAGAGAGAGGGAAAATTTTAGATCTCCCCCAACCACCATAGGAGGATCATTAAAATCACTTATAGTTTTTAATTCTCCCCAATAGGGAACCCTATCAGCATAGGGACCATAGATGTTAACCACCGAAAAATAAAAATCACTATCTTTATATCTTAAATTAATTGATAACGTTGACCAAAAGGAAAAGGAATTTATAGATTTTAAGTTGGGACTCCAAACTATTAGTAAACCCCCTGACATCCCATCAACATAAATTGTACAAAAGGCCCACTTCCTTAGCTAGGGGGGGAAATATCCCTGGCCTTCTCTCTAGAACACATCGTCTCATGTATCATAATTACGTTTGGCTTGAGGCTTAGAAGAAGCCTCTTAAGGGAAGTGTTTTTTTGGTGGCCCCCAACCCCTATTGCATTGATCAAGATAAAAACATCGGGATGGGGGTTTCAAGGAACACCTCGCTCTAAGGGCCCTACAAATTGATGCTTGTTTGCCTTTTTTTATTTCTACAGTGGAATTTTCTTGGGGCTTGTGTAGATGGGGTTTCCTTCCCACTGAGTTGGACTTAGGAGGGTATAATTCCAACACTCCTTTAGAAGAAATACCCCCCTTAGTCCTTCCTTTGTATCGTAGTGCATAAACATTTTCATAGGGAGAGGTTCGAGGAGAAAGAGAAATGAGAGATGCCTCCTTGGAAGGAGAAAGAAGAGAATCCCAGTCAGATATTATTACACACACATCCAGGGAAGGGGAAAGGAGAGATAGAGAGGGAAGCCTCTCTTTCTGGGGAGAGATAGGAGGAAGATAGGGAAGGGGGGGAGAGAGGGGGGGGAATACAAATGTGGGCTCAAAAGTAGGTCGAGAACCCATAGATATAGTAGGGAATTCAGGTAACACAAAGGAAAGGGGGTGGAGACCTCTTCGTCGAAGACTAAATTATTCGAAGGGTAAGTGGGGAAAGTCTGGCAAGGAATATGGGGAAGTACTTCACCAATGAAAAAAACATTAACGCAATCAAAAGGAACCAAAGAGGGATCAAAGAGAGAAGGATTTGAAAATTTAACTAAAGGAAAGATTGGTTGGGATGCCTTCATGATGGAATTCTCCTATATTTCTGAGATTCCATATTTGAGGACAACCTCCATCCTTCTTCCTTCCATAGAGAGCACATCTGAGATAACATTTCGACCCAAAGTTGATTTTTTCTTCCATACCTTGAATTGTTTTTGGAGTAGAGGCATGACACGCTCATAGTGAAAGAGAATATGACTAATTTCATGGAATCTATAGCAAAGAAAGGGTGATTTATAATAGTCATCTCTTTGATTCCCGATCCTTTCCCCATACACAATATCCACGTTCCCAACCATACTTTATCGTACCTCAACCTCAATCTATATCCACACCCAACAATGATCTTTCTTAGAAGTCTAATTGTGTTCTATCCCCACAAAAGATTACGTCTTATTTCCCATGGCTTCCAGATCCTCCCTTGACCAAAATATCAATGACAGACTTGAAAGATATCCCATACATGCATCATGGCCATAGGTTCCCTTACTGGGTCAAAATCTATCGTCCATGTCTTGAGGATTAAGCCAAAGGGACCCCAATTTCATTTATTTCCTAATAAAACCTTGCAATCCTCCTCATCTCAAAGCATAAAACAGTTCCACCCTCTCGCTAGAGTATGTACCTATGGGGAATATAAGAGCATAGTCTTACAGTGGAGGTCCATCCATATGGACAGAGCTTCTTCCCTTTCCATTTTTCCACTGAAACGTTTGTTGGATGTAGGCCTAGCCAGGAAGAAAGGTTATTTTTGGAGGAAAAGCATGCAAAAGACAACTGGAAGGAAACGTATCATGTGTAAGAGAAGCATGCGAAGCGTGCATGAAAGGAAGACCTAAAAATGCTAGGGTTAGGGTTTTTGTAATATATTGTAATGATTGGTGAGCCGAGGATATAAATAAGGAGTACTTACGTGAGAGATAAAAAGGAGGTCGATAGAGAGGATAGACACAAAGAGAAATAGAAAGAGAGAGAGTTGTAAGAACTGTATGAGTCATTAAACTAGTGATCTAAGAAAGGAGTGAGCGACTCGATCCCGAGGGTTAGATCACAGGCTGAGGATCCTGGTGTGATCTAGTCAGCCTCACAGGGATTGAGGATCCTATGTAGAAGAGGGTGAACTAATATTGTAACCACACACGGCATGATATATTCCTAAAATATAATAAAATCTCGAGAGCCAGATCTTTGTGGACATATCCCAGGAGGGGGTGAACCATGGTAACACTGTGTTAAATGAATGAATGAATGCATCTTTATGTTTGGTTAATTGATAAATGTTAGATAAATGAAGCAACTAAGTAGGTCTGGTATTCCACATGCATGCATAGAATGAATGTTATAACTAGATGTTGGATTGAATGAATAAAGTTTGCAACGCACAACCTCAGATCTCGCTCAACCTCAGGTTGCAAACAATTGATTATTCCAGCTACCCATAGAGATATCTAGGGTGAGACTGCACAATACATTATATGTATTGCATTTCCTTCTGGTTTACCAGAGGGGTCGATTTTTTTAAAGGGTTTTTGTTGGGAAGCTTACTAAATCTGAACCAGGGTCAATCTGTGAGGATAAAGTAGAAGCAGAATACCCCATAAGGAATCCCCTATACCAACAGAAGAGTAGATATAAAACCAACAAATGGGGGGCATGTTGGATGCAGTCCTGGCCAGGAAGAAAGGCTATTTTTGGAGGAAAAGCATGCAAAAGACAATTGGAAGAAAAAGCAGCACGTGTAAGAGAAGTAGGCAAAGAGCGCATGCAAGGAAGACCTAACGACGCTAGTTTTAGGGTTTTTGTAATACATTGAAATGGCTGGTGAGACGAGGATATAAATGAGTACTTAGGCGAGAGATAAAAGGGAGGTCGATAGAGAGGATAAAAACAAAGAGAGACATAAACAAAGAGAGTTGTAAGAACTGTATGATTCATTAGGATGGTGAGCTAATAAAGGAGTGAACAACTCAATCCCGAGGGTTAGATCGTAGGATGAGAATCCTAGTGCAATCTATTCAGCATCGCAGGGATCGAGGAGCCTATGTAAAAGAGGGATAACTAAGATTGTAGCCATGCACGGCGTGATATATTCCTGAACTATAATAAAATATCGAGAGCCAGATCTTTGTGGGTGTAGCCCAGGAGGAGGTGAACCACAGTAACATTGTGTTATGTTAATGAATGAATGCATCTTTATGTCTGATTAATTGATAAATGTTGGATAAATGAAGCAACTAAGTAGATTTGGTATTCCACATGCATGCATAGAATGAATGTTATAACCAGATGTTGGATTGAATGAATAAAGTTTACAACGCACAACCTCAGATCTTGCTTAGACTCAATATGAAAACACTTGAGTATTGCAACCACCCATAGAGCTATCTTGGGTGAGACTGTGTAGTACATTCTGTGTACTGCGTTTCCTTCTAGTTTACCAGAGGGGCCGATAGTTTTAAAGGGATTTTGTTGGGAAGCTTACTAAATCTAAACTAGGGTCAATCTATGAGTATAAAGGAGAAGTAGAATACCCCATAAGGAAACACCTAGACCAACAATAGAGTAGATATAAAAAACAACAAATGGTTCTGTTGGCGGTTGTGTGGAAGAAAATGGTACTGAGTATGTGAGATTGGGGGAATACACATCGAAAGGATGTCGAATTGGACAATGAATCGTTGAATAAATGAGAATTTAGTTGGGAATGTTGAGACTGTGGAATCCCACGAAGGTAGAGATAGAAAGTTGGTTGAATACAAAAGATTTGGATTTTTCACAGAAAGATAACAGAAACTCAAAGTTGACACGACACAAATATCTGGACAATTACGTATTCATCGACTTGCATGAAGTATTTTTCTATGATTTCCCACATATTGCAGTAGTGGATAAAAATATTGAAATACAACCATCCTAAAAATTAGATCAGACAGCTAGAGTGGAATCCTGAAGATATCGTGCAGCTACAATGAGATGATAATAAGTTTACGCATGCAGTAGATTTATGGTTAGACAACATTGTTTTCGGATTTATCACATAATTTGCAGTAGATACAGAGAAGTCGTACAACACAGTTGATCAAGATTTCTTGAAGGGACCTCAAGGTAGGTACATAAGATCTCTATATACTTCCATTAAGATATTACTATATAACAAATTTGTAATGATGATGGAGTCAGACAACTGAACTTCACTGTGTGCATGGGGGAAGGAGGGAAGCACTGACAAGAGAGGGAGAAATGGAAAGAGAAGGGGATAAAGGAAAGGAGGAGGACTTAGACCCAATTATGATGGACGAAGACCAGATCAAGCAAATCATGGCAACAACTAGAAAGACGGGCAATGGAGTACCCTACCAATATAAGGTAAACACCAAGAATAGATCCATAGTCATGAGGGAAGGCTTGGAAAGTGATGATGAGCAGGTAGAGGATATTTGGGTTGTGGAGCAGATTGAGGAAATATTGCACGCAACATATGAGAGGAAGATGATAGGTCCAAGACCGAAAATAGAAGGAAACACTCCTATCCATATCAGTGTCAGTGTGGAACCGATAAACCCATGTACGACTAATACACCAAGAAGAACACCACCATTTAGACAACCAAATTTCGGGAGAAGAAAGACAGTAGGAAGTACATCTAAACAAGGGACAACAACTGGGGGAGCCAGTTCAGGGAGAATTAGTCAAGTATCTACACCGCGCGGAGGTAGTAGTTCAACATTCAGGATGAAAGGACATAATCCCACCATCAGGTTACCAGAATTCAAAGGAGAAGTGTCAGAGGACCTAGAGAAGTACTTGTTTATCTATGAAAAAGATATTGAAAGTGATACAAATCACAAACAAGGACACTAAACTTGCACAGTTAGTTATCACGATAAGAGATCGCGCACTAGATTGGTACATGAGTTTAGTTGCAAACAATCCTCCAGGGACAACCAAAAYAATTGGATGTACCAAGAAGTTGTTGATAAATGAGTTCCAGAAGCCTAGTTCAGAGGATCAATACATGAACGAGATGATAGAGATTAGACAAAAACCAGGAGAATCCATATGCGATATTGACTAGAGATTCAAACGACTGAAGGGAAAGATAAAATATTTCATGACAGATATGCAGCATAGGCATATGTTCATCAATTCACTGCTACCACACTTGAAGTACCCATTGTGACAACAGAAGTTTCAGACACAAGCAGAGGCTCTACACGCAACCCTACAACTGGAAGAAAACCAATATCAGAAGATAGATCCATCCATAGAGGAGTTGAAGGAGGATCTAAAGAACTTAATGTTCCAGCTAAATTAGAAAAAAAGAAAGGATAAAAGAGAAGTCATTTGGTGTACCACATGTAGGACAGAAGGACACCATAAGAATGAATGTCGAACATTCACGCAGTACATGGTTGTAGGAATGGAAAACCCATTACCAACGAGAGGAATCTGGTGTGAGATCTGTAAGAAACAGGGTCATGATCCATACCACTGCCCAATGATGCATAAGTACCAGACGGTACCGAAGAGCTCATATTGAAACTTTTTCAAGTCAGTAGGCCATGATGACAAAAATTGTAGAAACATGGACCTTATGAGGGAAAGAACATCAGATGCATGCGTGGTGCAGTTAAAAATGATGATTGGGCAAACCGCACCTCAGTTTAACCAAGTACCAGTATCGTACAACACTATGCAACAACAGTATAAAATTGTGCAACAACAATATATCAATGCACAACCACAGTATAATACCGCGCAGCCACACTATAATACCATGCAGTATAACTAGGCGCCTCAGCATAACGCACCGCGAGGGGATCGATCTGGCTATAGAGGTGGAGGAAGAGAAAGAGGAGGCTTTTCAAGAGGTAGAGGACCAGTGGTATGTCACAATTGTCAACAACTAGGAAACTATGCAAGCGAATGTCCACTTCCACCAGTGACCTGTATGTATCGTCGTGCATCAGATCATGACACGTAAGAATGTCCGACATTATTAAGGAATATCCAGGAAAAGAGGAATCAAAACAATTAGAATGTTCAATGGATATCAGCAAAAGTGATGGATGAAGGAAGAAACATCAACATAGTTACATGGGGAGGAGCTAAAACAGGAAATGGCGCAGTACGACAAGAGCCAGTACAACACCAATGGGTGAAAAAGAATGTCGAAGAAAAGAAGAAGTTTGATGCACAGAACAAGAAGGAGATATTCAAGCAAGACAGAAAAGAATTCCTGAAGCCATACATTGCATTGACATCAAGTGTGAAACATAATAAGGAAGTACTAGAGTACGAAATGCCTCCATCACTAGATCACACCAAAGAAACACAACAACTGGGACAAGTAAGTACGATTAAAGTTTTTTTGCAATCCTGTGTTAGAATACTAAATTATGCATCCTTTGTTAAAGTATTACAAAATATGCTAGAAAGATGTAGCACAGAAGAAGAAGGAAAGTTAGAACATAAAACAGTCAATCATTTGCATACAAGGAGGAGAACAAGTAGGGAATTCAGGCTGAACGCCAACATTGGAGATTTCAACATCGGAGATATTATACTGGATTTAGGATCTGAAGTAAATGTATTACCCAAGAAGACATGGCAATGTATGGGAGAACCCACATTAGGATATTCACCTGTTCAGCTGAAACTAGCAAATCAACACAAAGTTCTACCAATTGGAAGACTAAAAGGAGTAACAGTAGATCTGGATGGAGTATGGACTAAATCCGACTTCGAAGTAATCGAGATAGTGGTTGGCACAACACATTATCCAACATTGCTTGGCTTGGATTGGGCGTTTGATAACCAATCCATAATAAACTTAAAGATGCATAAGATGACCTTCGAGTCGGGAGAATACAGNGATCTGGATGGAGTATGGACTAAATCCGACTTCGAAGTAATCGAGATAGTGGTTGGCACAACACATTATCCAACATTGCTTGGCTTGGATTGGGCGTTTGATAACCAATCCATAATAAACTTAAAGATGCATAAGATGACCTTTGAGTCGGGAGAATACAGAGTCATTGCATCATTGGACCCATCAGAAGGGGAAAGGTTTGTAGAACCTACTTGCTTAGACTTGGTGGAAATTAACCAATTGTATATATAAACTATGCAAGATGAAGATTACATGAACCCAACTACATATGGGATACTCTGTTGGCGAAGCATCACCTCATGTGCGTCAGACTCAAATACGAGCTCAAAAAATTGGCAACAAAGGTTACACAAAGTCTCCACAAGAATATGCGCAAGAATAGATTGCGCAATGAGATGGGTAGGTACGGAGATAAGGGAACCTCCTAGCTTCCATGGGGTGAATGACCTAGAATAATTTTTAACACAGTACGAATATGAAGTGTTAGAAAATCATAGGCTCTTAGCCTTGGATATAACACTCAAGGAAACACCTACAAGATGGTGGGGGGCGCACAAAGAAATAGTGAAATACTGGTACCAATGTAATCGGTTATTGCACATTAGGTTTGGCATAGAACAAGGGAGCATTCAGCTACAAAAATATGATGGACAGGGAGCACCAACATATCACTTGGAGAAGTGAAAAACGCTATGAAAAATGACACCATCGGAGGAGTGTCCCCATCAGTTTGTTCACACATTAGAAGGAATCCCAGCAAACTGGTATGCAGACCAAGAACTGTGTAGAGGAACGACGAGCTGGACAGTATTACATAAGAAATTTACAGTCACTTTCTCATTTGAGCATGAGAACCCCAACATAGATGCAACACTTAAACAAATTAGAGGGGTGATATTCATTAAAGAACCGAAAGTTGAACTCATGACAAAAGAACAAAAACAAAATAGACAGATAGTAAAAGAACTATTGTCATGCTACCACGTGCAAGAAGAAACACTAGATGAAGATGACCCATGCGATATTCAGATTGAGGAAGGTGAAGGTGAAAGAGAAGTAAAAGTTCCATCATTGGACTTAGAAGTAATTGTTGTGCCGATCAAGGTGAAGAAATTCAACATTGGGATAGTTGAGAATCCCAAAATGGCTAGCATTGGAGACTACTGGGATGGGAAAACAGTGGAAAGTATAACAAAGTTACTACGCAAGTACAATGATCTGTTCCCAATAACATTCACAGAAATGAAAGGCATAGTGGGAGAGCTAGGTGAAATGAAGATACCACTCAGAGCTAAGGAAAGACCGATCATACAACAACCATACAGACTAAACCTAATATATAAGAAAAAAGTCAAAGCCGAGATCGATAGGATGTTAGAGGATGGAATCATAGAACCTATAGAGGAATCAGAATGGGTAAGCCCAATGGTAGTTTAGGAGAATAAACAAGGGAGCATAATAATATGTGTCAACTTGAGGAAGTTGAATGATGCATGCCTACATGACCAATTCCCTACTCCTTTCACATATGAAGTGTTGGAGAATGTAGGAGGACAGGAAGCTTATTCATTCACCGACGGATTCTCAGGATACCATCAGATAAAGATAGCACCGGAAGACAGATACAAGAACAAATTTTCCACAAAATGGGGATCCTACCAGTATACAGTCATGTCATTTGGACTAAAGAATGCACCAGTAATATTTTCCAGAGTAGTTATAGCGACATTCAAGGAATTCATCCACTAGTTTCTAGACATATATCTGGACGATTGGACAATCTATAGTCTGTTGAAAGACCATGTAGATATCTTACGGATGATGTTATAAAGATGCAGGAAATGTCAGATATCATTAAATATCAAGAAGTGCATCTTCGGAACACCATTTGGGATACTATTGGGCCATATAGTATGCAAGCAAGGCTTGCTAGTAGATCCTGCCAATATTGCAGTAATTGTTAACCTACCACCACCAAGAACAGTCCACCAATTGAGAGTGACATCAGGACACACAGGATACTACATGAAGTTTATAAAGAGGTATGTGCAGATTACTATGCCAATGGAGAAATTGCTAAGAAAAGGCAGTAACTTTCATTGGAATGAGGATTGTCAACGCAGATTGGACACCCTGAAAGAAAAGATGGTAACCACACCAATACTGGTATTCCCAGATTGGGAAAAGACGTTCCACATCCATGTAGATGCATCAACCATAACACTTGGAGATATTCTGGTGTAGCTAGGAGCAGGAGAATTGGACCATCCTATATCATTTGCTAGCAAAACATTGTTAGAATCAGAGAAAAATTATAATACCACAGAAAGGGAAGGCTTAGCGATGTTCTATGCGCTTCAGAAATTCAGGAATTATTTATTGGGGAAACATTTCAAGATGTTCACAAATAATTCAACGCTCAAATACCTCATCAACAAGCCAGTGTTGGGGGGGAGAATTTGTATATGGTTATTACTGTTGCAGGAATTTGACTTCGAAGTGATAGTCAAACCAGGAAATTTGAACACAGGACCTGATCACCTGTCGAGGATCACAAATGGGGAGGAACCTATGAATATAGAGGAAACATTTCCTGACACACACCTATTTTTAGTCCAGATAGCCGATGAATACTTCGCAGACATCATCGAGTACTTGAGTACAGGGACTGTGCAACATGAATTCAACACTATGCAGAAGAAAAACCTGGTAGTCATGGTTGCATACTATCAATTGATTGCATGACACTGATACAAAATGGGTGCAGATAGCATACTGAGAAGATGTGTGCTAGATAATGAAAGACCAAGGATCTTAGTAGAAGCCCATGAGGGAATAGCAGGAGTAAATTATGCAAGCAAAGCTACTGCGCAAAAGGTATTGCGCACAGGACTATAGTGGTCGACTGTTCACAGAGACTCAAGGGACTACTGCCATAAATGTGATGTATGCAAGAGGGTTGGTAAACTGAATAGAAGGGATGAGATGCCCCTGGGACCATAAGTAACCTTGTAGGTATTCAAAAAATGGGCAATAGATTTTGTGGGAGCAATTAACCCACCAGCAAAAAGGTCAGGAGAGAGGTACATTATCACTATGATAGAATACCTGACAAGATGGGAAGAAGCAGCACCAGTAAAATATTGCAGCGCAGAGACAACAACACACTTCTTGTTTGAGCACGTAATCACTAGATTTGGATGCCCAAGTATTTTGATGAGTGACCAAGGCACTCACTTCATTAACAACACTATTAGGGATATGACTGAGGATTTTGAAGTTTATCATCAAAAGAGTACACCATATCATCCTCAAGCAACTAGAACAATGGAGGCCTTTAACAAAATATTTGAGAATGCAATGAAAAAGATATGCAACATTAATAGGGATAATTGGGGCTTGAAGATACCAGCAATAATGTGGGCGTATAGGACCACATGAAAAAATTTGACAGGATAGACACCATTCAGATTGGTGTATGGAAAAGAAGCAGTGGTGTCATTATAATTTTTGGTACCTAGTCTACGCATAACAACAATTACAAACATGACAGAATGAGGCACAATACAAGAAAGGCTAAACTGGTTGATGATCATGGAGGAATATAGAATTCTAGCAGGGTTTCACCAAGAAGTACAAAAAGCAAGGGACAAAGCTTGGCATGAAAGACATAGAAAAAGGAATAATTTCAAGGAAGGAGACTTAGTCTTGGTGTATGACAATAAATCTCTTCAACACCCAGGAAAACTCAAGATGCATTGGTTAGGACCATACGAAGTAAAGACTGTCACAGATGGGGGAGTTGTAAAATTGAAGGATTTAGGAGGAACATAAATTAGAGGGATGATCAATGGGAGTCGAATGAAGTTGTATAGGGACAACCGACCTCCCAACACTTACAAAAAAAAACCAAAAAAAAAACCCAGAGGGGTTACCACCCTGGAAATCAAAAGATAGAAATAAAGGCATAGCGCGAAGAAAATAGAATGAGCACGTTCACTTGAAAATGCTAGCATGACAGAGAAAGGACCAATAGTCACTAAAAGGCAGAAAAAACAAAAATGGAGGGTACAAAAAATAAGCACCAGTGGACGACGACTACCAAAATTAAATGACAAGAATGATGGAGGGGATGCCGCATTAATCACGCCAACTGGAGATGACAAGGGAAATCAATGGAAAGTACGTGGGAAGTGTTGGTTCATTGAAAACACAATTTCAGTAACGTCTTCGGGAAGCTTCACATGATTTCTATATAAAGGAAGCACGCCATGATTGGAAGGGTTATTGTGAAATTGAGAAAATCATAGAGCGATAGAGTATACAGAGCAGAGAGGGAGGTTGCAGAGGTTACAGAGCCCACGAAGCTCGACAGACAACATCTTTACCACCATGGCACAACCCAAACTAGGAGAGTCGAGCCAGACTTGCAGACGACCTCAAAGCAACGTCAGACCACCATTGCGGCCACAAGGAAGTGAGCAAAAACCACCTTAGCCTTCATAATTCGTCAACGTGGATGAGATCCTATTGCCTGATATGACACTAGAAGCCCTACACCATTGGTGGAGGAAACCCAACAGACAACACCAGTGGGCATGGACATTGATGTGCCAGAAGGGGGACAGGGCCAATAGGATGAGGACGCGGGCAATCATTCGCACCCCGAAAACCATGAATAAGCCCCGAGAGTCAATGGAACAGTCCCAAACCAAGAAGAAATGGTCGCACCAGAGAGGTCACACACAACCACACTGAAACAACCACAAGAGGGCATAGTCGAAGATGTCACCGGATGGGAAGACGAGTATGCAAAAGACAAAACAATGGAGGCTGGAACCTTGAGTCAGCCACCACAGTGGAAGGGAAAAAAGCAAGTACCAAGATCATCGTGCAAGCAGGCCACTTGATCCATAGTATTGTCATGCATTCTGTATGGTGTGCATATCATGGGAAATATGTTAGGCCACGTGGAGAAATTTCTATACTCAAACCATGATGTGACTAACATGGACAAGTTCCCAGAGTTTTCCAAAAATGTTTACCTGGAAACTGTGGGTATATGACCCTTTGGTGAACCAATTAACCAACCAAGCTAGTGGACAGTAGGAATGGCCAAAACCAGGATTCTAGGCCTGTTGGACATCTCGCACTTTGGGGGGGGATGAGATGCAAACAACTGCGTCAAATAGCTGATGGAAGTCACCCATGGAGGATAACTGTGGCTGGAACAAATCGTCCCAATAGACGTGGATCTCATTGCATACATCACAGGGCTTCCAACACTGGGGGATACACCCATGCAATTCCTTGATGACAAGACGAAGGAGAAGGAACTGGCTGAGGAAATGAAGAAGAAGTATGGTACAGAAAGGGGGTTGCATGAAATCCTAATTAAGCGCATTAGTGATGCAGCCATAAGGATGGTCGCAAAAATCATGGCATGCAAGTTACTCAGAAAATTACGCAAGGAGGAATTACCTGTCAGGGTCGTCGCAACTACAACATAGTGTGCGGAGGGAACCACACTCAGTTGGGCCCCGTATTTGTTGAATCTATTCCTAGAATACTGTAAGGACACGCAGGACCTGGGGACCAAATTTCATTATTCATGGCTCCTCATCTCGATCTCCTTGGTCGGATGGAAGGATCCTAAGTATTCATTCTTTGCTACAAGACCCAATCCTTTCCACCCAGCGCGATACTTATCGTTGGGGTGCACTCTAGACCCCAAGAAAAAAAAGGTGAATGCAACCATATTCGAAGGATATTATAATGACCTACATGAAATTATCGCCAACACTTGGTGGATTACACCAGAAGTGGTCACACAGTTTCAAGGCATAGGAAACTTCAAAGCAACTAGGAATACAATGTGGATCCAAGCACGAAAGGATCCTAACAACCAATGGCTACAACTACGCTACTGCGTCAAGGAAGAGGATATAGAAATGGCCTTTAGGGATTGGAACGATGACTGAAGGATTCTAGTCCTGAATCAAGATATTTCTGCAGATAAGGAGGCAGAGGCAGGGCAGGAACAAACACCTGCAAAAGACAAAATAGTGCCCAAGAAGCCAAGGACAAGTCAGAACCAGGTGCAACAAAATAAAGGGGGTGTGTATAAGAAAGGCACTCGGGCGGGGAAGAAGAACAACACCCAAGCACCACAGGAACAAGAGAAATAGACTGAGACAACACAGGGAACCACATCAAGTGTTACTCAACAGGAGCAAGGCCAAACCAAGAGGCCAATCATACAAATGGGGGGGGGGTGAAAGAAATATAAAGCACACAGAACGAGACCAGAATACACGATCACAAAGAACGATGGAGACCTTGTAGCCCAAATGGTCCGAGATCGAACATCAGAGGACTTTGACAAAGCCTAACGCTAAAGGGATAGGATGAAGGATGATTTGGCAGACATGAGGCAGCTCCTTGTGAAAATCAGAGAAACATAGAGGGCTAGCAAAGGAACAAAATCAGTCCCAACAACATCACAAACATGATCTGAGGTTGGATTGAGTGAGCAGGATAGGATCCAAACGATAACACAACCAAGCTCGACATTTTATGTCACACCCAACATGTTGCGCATGGATGAAATTGTGGGTTAGACACCCTTGAAGTATTTGGCACAAATACAGCTAGTAATGACGTAGATACCAACCAAGGCCTTGTATAAACTACAATTCAAGGTCGTGCAGGAGGTATAGTCGCATGCACGCACAGACGCAGTATAATTATAGCAAAAAAAGGACAGTTGAGACAAGTTGGAATTGGTGCTCGAGCAGGTCAAGCTCAACACTAAAGATGAGAAAGACCGCACACATAGGCTTGAGCAGGGATTGGTCGTATCCTATGAGAAAATCCCAAAGAGAGAGTAGAAAACAGAGCTCATGACGATGCAGAAGATTCATCATATTGGGCAGACAATCGATCAAAACAAGCAGGACATCGAGTACCTCTGGGAATAGCTCATACATACCACTCTACCAGAGGTGAAGGAGCAGAGAAAGAAGGAAGAAGCAATGCAGATAGAGGAGATGGAGTGACAAGTCCACCTCGTGGATGAATTTTTCAAGAAGGCAACACAGCTATGGACGAAGCTGGAAGAAGATCAACAGGTCTAGTAGTGAGACCAGGAAGAATAAAGGATAAGCACAGTTATCTAAGACCTCAAGCAGAGGCAGAAGACAATGTCAATCACTGAGCACGTCAAAGGAGCGAGGGATATGAAGAAGCTGCAGGTAGAACTCATAGTCCTGCAGACACAAAAGGAGCACCAAGATCAAATGTAACCGCTCCAAGAGCGGGCAGCAGAGGTCATTGCACAGGAAGAAGATGCAAAGAAGAGCATGGCACAAACTCAAGTGGAGTGTGCATATATGATTAGCGATGAGATTGCAGTGCAAGTATTGGATGCACTCAGGGAGAAGACCGAGCAGGCTCAAACACAAGCAAAGGAAGTCATAGAGAAGTTCCATGCTCTCACATGAGAGATAGGTGAAGCGCACAAGGTTTAGGTGGCTCGGGATGAACCATATGTTAGTGTTGGGGACCTGTTGGATGTAGGCCTAGCTAGAAAGAAAAGTTATTTTTGGAGGAAAAGCATGCAAAAGATAGTTGGAAGGAAAAGCAGCACGTGTAAGAGAAGCAAGCAAAGTGCACATGCAAGGAAGGCCTAACGACGCTAAGGTTAGGGTTTTTGTAATACATTTTAATGGCTGGTGAGACGAGGATATAAATGAGTACTTAGGCGAGAGATAAAAAGGAGGTCGATAGAGAGGACAGACACAGAGAGAGACAAAAAGAGAGAGAGTTGTAAGAACTGTATGAGTCATTAAGTTGGTGAGCTAAGAAAGGAGTGAGCGACTCGATCTTGAGGGTTAGATCGCAGGCTGAGGAGCCTGGTGCGATCTAGTCAGCCTCGCAGGGATCAAGGAGCCTGTGTATAAGAGGGAGAACGAAGATTGTAACCACGTGCAGCGTGATATACTCCTAAACTATAATAAAAGATCGAGATCCAGATCTTTGTGGACGTATCCCAGGAGGGGGTGAACCATGGTAACACTATGTTGTGTGAATGAATGAATGCATATTTATGTATGATTAATTGATAAATATTAGGCAAATGAAGCAACTAAGTATATATGGTATTCCACATGCATGCATAGAATGGATGTTATAACTAGATGTTGGATTGAATGAATAAAGTTTACAACGCACAACCTCAAATATATCTCATCCTCAGGTTGCAAACACTTGAGTATTGCAGCCACCCATAGAGCTATCTTGGGTGAGACCGCGCAATACATTCTGTGTATTGCGTTGCATTCTAGTTTACCAGAGGAGCCAATAGTTTTAAAGGTATTTTGTTGGGAAGCTTACTAAATCTTAACTAGGGTCAATATGTGAGGATAAAGTAGAAGCATAATACCCCATAAGAAATCCCCTAGACCAACATAAGAGTAGATATAAAAACCAACAAATGGGGGGCATGTTGGATGCAAGCCTAGCGAGGAACAAAGGTTATTTTTGGAGGAAAAGCATGCAAAAGATAGTTGGAAGGAAAAGCATCACATGTAAGAGAAGTAGGCGAAGCGCACATGCAAGGAAGACCTAATGACATTAAGGTTAGGGTTTTGTAATACATTGTAATGGATGGTGATCCGAGGATATAAATAAGGAATACTTAGGTGAGAGATAAAAAGGAGGTTGATAGAGAGGATAGACACATAGAGAGACAGAAAGAGAGAGAGTTGTAAGAAATGTATGAGTCATTAAGCTGATGAGCTAAGAAAGGAGTGAGTGACTTGATCCCGAGGGTTAGATCGCAGGCTGAAAATCCTGGTGTGATCTAGTCAGCCTTGCAGGGATCAAGGAGCCTATGTAGAAGAGGGAGAACTAAGATTGTAACCAAGTGCGGTGTGATATATTCCTGAACTATAATAAAATCTCAAGAGCCATATCTTTGTGGACGTAGCCCAGGAAGGGGTGAACCATGGTAACACTGTGTTATGTGAATGAATGAATGCATCTTTGTGTCTAATTAATTGATAAATGTTAGATAAATGAAGCAACTAAGTAGATCTGGTATTCCACATGCATGCATAGAATGAATGTTATAACTAGATGTTGGATTGGATAAATAAAGTTTACAACACACAACCTCAGATCTTTCTCAGCCTTGGGTTGAAAACACTTGAGTATTGCAACCACCCATAGAGCTAGCTCAGGTGAGACTGCGTAGTACATTCTATGTACTTTGTTGCCTTCTAGTTTACCAGAGGGGCTGACATTTTTAAAGGGCTTTTGTTGGGAAGCTTACTAAATCTGAACCAGGTTCAATCTGTGAAGATAAAGCAGAAGCAAAATACCCCATAAGGAATCCTCTAGACCAACATAAGAGTAGATATAAAAACCAACAATGTCCTACTAGGGTTTTTCTCGAGTACTGGGTGACCTCTACCACCGAAATATGTTTACCGATAACTATTTGGATGGAACCCTTCTTTTCACGGATACAGTTGTGATGCTTTCTAGGGTGCTCCACACCAGATATCAAATCAGGATTCACACCCTTGTCTTTCTTCTAACACTCAAAGTTTATATCCTCCTTGTTTTCCAAATCTGTGGGAAATTGTGAGACTTCACCTTCGCACACATTGGAAGGATTATTACTCCAGGACTCTCCTCGATCCGCTTGCAAGGAATTGAAAAACCAGAATGAACCCTCATCTCCACTTCCAAGGCCATTAATCTTGCAATATTTTCCTCGCTCGAGATTCTTTCTCTCGTGAGTGACAAGGCCTTCTCTTGCTTCAACATAGGTTTATGAAAACAAACAGGGGACGAAATCAGACGTGTTCCTATTTTTTATCAATTCTTCAAATGTGCGGAAATCCCTGGATTGTTGGGTTTTTTATCACACAAGTTGTAGGTTGGGAAAATCCCAACCCAACCACCAAAATCATGACAACTAAGAGAGAACCTACCCACTGTCACCTTAGGTGTGTGTTCCTATCACTTTAGAGGTGAAGTGGTCACCTCAAGGGGGGAATATCAATGGCTCTAGGGGAGAAGAGATGGAAAGTGTGATGTATGAATGAATTCCCCTATAGGTCAAGTTTCTATGTGTGGAGAATGGCTTAATTAAGCTCTTTCTGGTAGTGAATGGTTGCTAAGAATTATTATACCTTACAAATGTTGACTGTACCTACCCGAGACAGAAGAAAAACAATGATACAAACCCAAGTATATGATGGAAAAGCAAGTTAAGCTTGTTGCCCCTAATTTCAATAGTTAGTAACATTATATATCATCAATAAAAATTATAATGAATGTTGCAAAACAAGTTTCTAAAATTCTAGTTGAAAGAGCAAGAGATGAACTAGAAATAACTAGATCAACTCAAGTAAAATAACATTAGACTTTAGCAATGAAAGAAGGTTGTAATAAAAGTTGTTTGCAGAAATATTTTGCATCCTTATGACTGTAGAAATTTGTTTGTTACATCAGTAAATTCAACCACCAAAACCCACAAAGAATCCACCCAAAAGTTGCGCTAGACCAAGTAGATAAAAGTGGCAAACTCTTAGCTAATTCTGATGATTGAAAAACAAGTTATAAGTGAAAGAGTGTTAAGGTTTCTACAGCCCTAATGGATGAAGATGAAATTTTATAACAGCATAAAGAAATACCCCTTTATAGGGGACTCCCTAGTGGATGAGAGGTGCTCTAGGCACAAGGAATAAAACCCAGATTGCAAAAAGTTAATATGGAAAAAATTAATGTTTTCCAATGCACTATTTTATTTCTCCAATGCAAAAGTATTCAGATTAGTGCCTTTAAAATTGGGTGAATGGGGTCTTGGATTAAATATTTATATCAAAAAGGACCCTAGGGGTGTAATCCCTTTTACTCCCTAGGGTATGCCAATCAAACTTAGGGTAAATCTAACAGGGTATACACACTCATATTCCTCCTAGAAACCCTTGCAAAATAACTTATTAACTTTATCAATTTAGATGAAGCTTAATGGAGGGTGTATCCAACATAGTCCTCCTAGGGTTTCCAATAACCATAACCAACAAAGAGGAAGAAACAATTAGCAATGAATATTTTTCCTTACCAATTCCAAGAGAGAGAGAGATCAAAACCCTAGTTTCACCATTCAAGATCAAGACAACAAGATTCCAAGAGGTATGCCTTACTTAGCTCCATCCATTCATCAAAATTTATCACCAAAAGTCATTTTCACAAGAGAGAAACACCATAATTCCCAAGAATAGTGAAAATTGCAGGCAAGTACTTCTCACAATGGTAGAGATATGTTATGAAATGAGATTCACATGATCTCTATTTATACAAAAGTATTAAAACATATTTTCTCCACTTAGCAAGGGTAAAAGAAAATATAAGGGGTGAACAACCCTTATCTTACTCCTTGAACCAAATAATAACATTTAATTTTCACTTTAACACATTAGAAACCCTAAAAGTAAGATGATGTCACCCCTTTAGGGGACATTTTGACACTTTTCCAAGTCGTTGGAGAAGAAGAAAGAGGTCGTTGTAGCTCCTTGAGAATCATGTTCATGGGATAGGGTCAATCCATGTCTCCTCTAGTCAAAATGTGCTAGGTGTAAATGTGCAATAACTCCATCACCATCAAACCCCCTCAAGCACGATGTCAAGCCTCAAACGATGACGTTTTGCCTGTCCTAGGAAAGTTGTTTGGGTAATAGGGGCTGAGAAAGATCCTCCATGATGTCATTTAAGCCTCCAAAGTCATGTCTCTATGATCTGGTGTGTAGGCCTATAAAATACAACCTATGGGATTCTTTCCCCATGGAATCCCAAGCTAGGTTTGTTCTCCCAAAATTGGCCACCAGGCAAGTTCTTGCAAAACAAAAGGGTACGCCCTCCAAATATCTCAAGTCAAAGATATCATGACAAGTGTAAACCACATATAATAAGAAAGGAACCTAAACATGTGCATCAAAACTACCTCATCAAATTAAACAAATTCTCCAAGACCCTATACAATTGACCAATTTTAGGTATGGGAGCGGTGTCATAAACTTCCTATTGGGTAGACTAAAACCCTGAAGTAGGGGATGCTTCCAAGGATGCAATTTAAAGGTTATGTAGTGGATGATGAGGTGGAAGGAGTTTATACTTCATAGGTCAATGATTTCCATGACATACAAGGGCTCGTATTATCTCATTTATGAGTTCCTTTGTAGAGGGTGTGTGGCACCTTCGTTTGCGATGCACTTTTTCCAAGTGCATCTTCTTGTCATTCTTTCTTCTTATCTCTTCCATTCTCTTTATATTTATTTCATGTTTTAAGGGACAAGTTGAAGGCCTCTATCCTAGATGTTTTTCAAAATAAAAATAGTTTCATTCACAAATACCTCATGGAAATGAGAAGGTTGGATCATGATGAGACCCCCTTTTTCTCAGTTATGTAACTGAGAACCACTACCCTGTCTTGGTGACCATATGATGGTATTTTAATACCACTAAATACCCATGATCATTATAGGTTGTCTCGTGATGAGACCTCCCATCCTCCAACTAACCCCTTAAGCATTCACTATCATTTGTTTTTGTAGGTCCCCCATTTATTATAGAGAAGTGTTTCATTTATTTCTTGGGGATCTCTGGGTGAAGCATCTGGAAGGTCTATATTTAGGATTTTATATTTTTATCCAACAAATATCCCTCTGGGCCTTCAACCCCTTCTTCCCATGAAATGAGGTACATTCCCTTCTTAGGTCACTAAAGTCAAAGGGCCTAGAAGAGGGAAATATGATGGGAATGTAATGAGTGGAAAGTGGTAATGATTTGGATTATTTTCGGCATGAAATTAGAGTAGAGATATAATAAAGAAATGTACAAAGATATCTCATATATCCATTAATATAATAGAAATGTATCAGATATGCAACCATAAACATAGATATACATTAATACACAATTTTCTATTAATGAGCAAAAATGTACAAAGACTGTAAAAATACAGAGTGAAAGACTCACTAGAATGGTGGTATCTTATCTCTGAGAAGAGATGTGATGGATACTTGCATTCACAAGAAGATGATTCTTACAATGAGGCTCCAAAGGCCTTTTTAACATAAGTAAAATCCAAAACCCTAACCTTGGAAGATGAAAAGCTAAAAGGTTTGTGGGCCCCGATGGGGGTAGTTGATACATCAACTTCCTGGGGTCGTAACATTTGCATACAATATCGGTTTGGGGTTCTTGATACACCGTTGGAAAATTTTAACCAAGAAGAACTACTTTTGACTAGTGAAATCTAGTGCTTTTGGCAATCCCCTAGGCCCTAAATCCCCAAAAAACGTCGTTTAGGGCCTCAAAACGACCCCAGAAATGTGGAACCTGAAAAACTGTCTGGAAAATTGTTTTTTGAGCCAGTGGAATAGGTGGGTGGCCATTGATATCCACTTGGATCAATCCTCCCTCCTTAGGAATAAATGGTCTCCATTGCATTCATTTCCCATGGGATAGGGAGAAGCGTTTGTTGAATCCGAACCTTGATGAACTATTTTCCTTGTTGGAGAAGTTGCGTTGATTATCTTGTTGCACGTTGTCACGAACCTATGG